>CAKAOJ020000607.1:0-100424 GCA_916701645.2 Sebastolobus alascanus | reverse complement strand
ACTATAGTATGACTTTTCTCATGAAAATTTTCGACATACTATAGTATGATTTTTTTATCACGAAATTTTCTGACATACTATAGTATGACTTTTTTTTCATGAAATTTTTCGACATGCTATAGTATGACTGTTTTTCATGAAATTTTCGGCATTCTATAGTATGACTTTTTTTCATGAAATTTTTCGACATACTATAGTATGACTTTTTCTCATGAAATTTTTCGACATACTATAGTATGACTTTTTTTCATGAAATTTTTCGACATACTATAGTATGACTTTTTTTCATGAAATTTTTGACATGCTATAGTATGACTTTTTCTCATGAAAATTTTCAACATACTATAGTTTAACTTTTTTTTCATGAAATTTTTCGACATACTATAGAATGACTTTTTCTCATGGAAATTTTCGACATACTATAGAATGACTTTTTTATCATGAAATTTTCCGACATACTATAGTGTGACTTTTTTTCATGAACATTTTCGACATCCTATAGTATGACTTTTTTTCATGAAATTTTTCGACACACTATAGTAATACTTTTTCTCATGAGAATTTTTGCCATACTTTAGTATGACTTTTTTTCATGAAAGTTTTCGACAGATAGTATGACTTTTTCTCATGAAAATTTTCGACATTTTATAGTATGATTTTTTTATCACGAAATTTTCCGACATACTATAGTATGACTTTTTTTTCATGAAATTTTTCGACATGCTATAGTATGACTGTTTTTCATGAAATTTTCGGCATCCTATAGTATGACTTTTTTTCATGAAATTTTTCGACATACTATAGTATGACTTTTTCTCATGAAAATTTTCGACATACTATAGTATGACTTTTTCTCATGAAATTTTTCGACATACTATAGTATGACTTTTTTTCATGAACATTTTCGACATACTATAGTATGACTGTTTATCACAAAATTTTCCGACATACTACAGTATGACTTTTTTTCATGAAAATCTTTGACATACTATAGTATGACTTTTTTTCATGAAATTTTTCGACATACTATAGTATGACTTTTTTATCATGAAATTTTCCGACGTACTATAGTATGATTTTTTTCATGACATTTTTCGACATACTATAGTATGACTTTTTTTCATGAACATTTTCGACATACTATAGTATGACTTTTTATCACGAAATTTTCCGACATACTATAATATGATTTTTTTTCATGAAAATTTTCGACATACTATAGTATGACTTTTTTTCATGAAATGTTTCGACATACTATAGTATGACTTTTTTATCATGAAATTTTCCGACGTACTATAGTATGACTTTTTTTTCATGACATTTTTCGACATACTATAGTATGACTTTTTTCATGAGATTTTTCGACATACTATAGTATGACATTTCTCATGAGATTTTTCGACATACTAGGGTACAACTTTTTTTCATTAGGATCTTCGTCATACTATAACATGACTTTTTTTCATGAAAATTTTCGACATACTATAGTATGACTTTTTTATCATGAACATTTCCGAGATACTATAGTATGACTTTTTCTCATGAGAATTTTCGCCATATTATAGTATGGCTTTTTTTCATGAAAATCTTCGACGTACTATACTATGACTTTTTTCACGAAATTTTTCGACATACTATGGTATGACTTTTTTCACGAAATTTTCCGACATACTATGGTATGACTTTTTTTCATGAAATGTTTTTGACACACTATAGTATGACTTTTTTTCATGAAATTTTTCGACATACTATAGTATGACTTTTTTTCATGAACATTTTCGACATCCTATAGTATGACTTTTTTTCATGAAATTTTTCGACATACTATAGTATGACTTTTTTTCATGAAATTTTTCGACATATATAGTATGACTTTTTTTCATGAAATTTTTCGACATACTATAGTATGACTTTTTTTCATGAACATTTTCGACATCCTATAGTATGACTTTTTTTCATGAAATTTTTCGACATACTATAGTATGACTTTTTTTCATGAAATTTTTCGACATACTATAGTATGACTTTTTTTCCTGAAATTTTCGACATACTATAGTATGACTTTTTTTTATGAAATTTTTCGAAACACTATAGTAATACTTTTTCTCATGAGAATTTTCGCCATACTTTAGTATGACTTTTTTTCATGAACATTTTCGACATATAGTATATCTTTTTCTCATGAAAATTTTCGACATCCTATAGTATGACTTTTTTTCATGAAATTTTTCGACATACTATAGTATGACTTTTTTTCATGAAATTTTTCGACATACTATAGTATGACTTTTTCATGAAATTTTCGACAAGCTATAGTATGACTTTTTCTCATGGAAATTTTCGACATACTATAGAATGACTTTTTTATCATGAAATTTTCCGACACACTATAGTGTGACTTTTTTTCATGAACATTTTCGACATATAGTATGACTTTTTCTCATGAAAATTTTCGACATACTATAGTATGATTTTTTTATCACGAAATTTTCTGACATACTATAGTATGACTTTTTTTTCATGAAATTTTTCGACATGCTATAGTATGACTGTTTTTCATGAAATTTTCGGCATTCTATAGTATGACTTTTTTTCATGAAATTTTTCGACATACTATAGTATGACTTTTTCTCATGAAATTTTTCGACATACTATAGTATGACTTTTTTTCATGAAATTTTTCGACATACTATAGTATGACTTTTTTTCATGAAATTTTTGACATGCTATAGTATGACTTTTTCTCATGAAAATTTTCAACATACTATAGTTTAACTTTTTTTTCATGAAATTTTTCGACATACTATAGAATGACTTTTTCTCATGGAAATTTTCGACATACTATAGAATGACTTTTTTATCATGAAATTTTCCGACATACTATAGTGTGACTTTTTTTCATGAACATTTTCGACATCCTATAGTATGACTTTTTTTCATGAAATTTTTCGACACACTATAGTAATACTTTTTCTCATGAGAATTTTTGCCATACTTTAGTATGACTTTTTTTCATGAAAGTTTTCGACAGATAGTATGACTTTTTCTCATGAAAATTTTCGACATTCTATAGTATGATTTTTTTATCACGAAATTTTCCGACATACTATAGTATGACTTTTTTTTCATGAAATTTTTCGACATGCTATAGTATGACTGTTTTTCATGAAATTTTCGGCATCCTATAGTATGACTTTTTTCATGAAATTTTTCGACATACTATAGTATGACTTTTTCTCATGAAAATTTTCGACATACTATAGTATGACTTTTTCTCATGAAATTTTTCGACATACTATAGTATGACTTTTTTTCATGAACATTTTCGACATACTATAGTATGACTGTTTATCACAAAATTTTCCGACATACTATAGTATGACTTTTTTTCATGAAAATCTTTGACATACTATAGTATGACTTTTTTTCATGAAATTTTTCGACATACTATAGTATGACTTTTTTATCATGAAATTTTCCGACGTACTATAGTATGATTTTTTTCATGACATTTTTCGACATACTATAGTATGACTTTTTTTCATGAACATTTTCGACATACTATAGTATGACTTTTTATCACGAAATTTTCCGACATACTATAGTATGATTTTTTTTCATGAAAATTTTCGACATACTATAGTATGACTTTTTTTCATGAAATGTTTCGACATGCTATAGTATGACTTTTTTATCATGAAATTTTCCGACGTACTATAGTATGACTTTTTTTTCATGACATTTTTCGACATACTATAGTATGACTTTTTTCATGAGATTTTTCGACATACTATAGTATGACATTTCTCATGAGATTTTTCGACATACTAGGGTACAACTTTTTTTCATTAGGATCTTCGTCATACTATAACATGACTTTTTTTCATGAAAATTTTCGACATACTATAGTATGACTTTTTTCCGTGAAATTTTCCCTCCCACCTGGATGAGAATGATGGAGGCCAGTCCCTCCCACCTGATGATGATGATGATGATGGAGACCAGTCCCTCCCACCTCATGATGATGATGATGGAGACCAGTCCCTCCCACCTGGATGATGATGATGATGGAGACCAGTCCCTCCCACCTGGGTGATGACTATGATGGAGACCAGTCCCTCCCACCTGATGATGATGATGATGGAGACCAGTCCCTCCCACCTGATGATGATGATGATGGAGACCAGTTCCTCCCACCTGGATGATGATGATGATGGAGACCAGTCCCTCCCACCTGGATGATGATGATGATGGAGACCAGTCCCTCCCACCTGGATGATGATGATGATGGAGACCAGTCCCTCCCACCTGGATGATGATGATGATGGAGACCAGTCCCTCCCACCTGGATGATGATGATGATGGAGACCAGTCCCTCCCACCTGATGATGATGATGATGGAGACCAGTCCCTCCCACCTCATGATGATGATGATGGAGACACAGGAAACCAGGAAATATGATTGTTTGTTAGTTTTAATTTGAACAATTCTCAAACTTCATTATACAAAACTCAAATACAAACTTTATTTCAATAGTGAAAAACATCAATCGGTGTTGACACATTAAAAATAACACAAAAGAAAATCTGACAAACAGTGAGGTTCCTTATGGAGGACTGAACATGCCAAAATATAAAATAAATTAATAAATGAATAAATAACTCGATAAATAAATAAATAAATATGTCATTAAATGTAGCAAAAAAATATTTTAAATAAATGTAGGTATTAATTAATTGATAAAATGTGACAAATGGATATTTCTGTTTTAATTTGCTTCTTCATTTGTTTATGTTTGTATTAATTCCCTTATTTATCTACTCTTCTGTTTAATTTTCCCTTTTGTTTATTTATGTATTTATTCTTATTCATTTTTAAAATGAAATTTTAAAATAAAAATATATATTTTTTTTTTTCAAAATGGCCACCAAATAGGCGTTAAATATTCCTAAATGTTGCAGAAAAATGATTTTCTGAGTCTTGATGATTTCCAAGGTGTGTTCAGGGTGATCAGATCAGATGTCAAAAGATCACAGACAGGGTTTTATAACTTCTTAATTTTTTAATGGAAAAACGTGAAAGCCAAATAAAAGGAGCATGAAGGTCACTTCAGGGTCAAAGTTCACCTCCTAACCTTCATGATCGAATGACAACCGGCAAAAACAAATGGCCGCCACGGCCCTCAGGAGCCAAATTTGCAGCGTCCTGATATCTATATCTGTTCATAACATATAAACCTACATCTGTGACCAATGTGTTGCTTTCATCACTAAATACACAGTTGTTACGCTGAACTGCGGCGCTATCAGAACATCACATTCCAGCAAGTACACCGCATCGGACCCCAAAACCCACAGACAAACGACCCATAGTCACAAAATTTGAACATTTCAAGCAGAAACAGGTACAACGGCGACTATGGACCTCACGATCAGTTCCCCCCAGGAATACCGGACAGACGCAAAACACTATTTCCTATCAGAAAAGTCCACTTCATTTAAAGTAGGAGGGCAAAATATTAGGAACACCTCTGAGACACCATAGAAATGAGCT
Organism: Sebastolobus alascanus; assembly: GCA_916701645.2. Classification (NCBI taxonomy): domain Eukaryota; kingdom Metazoa; phylum Chordata; class Actinopteri; order Perciformes; family Sebastidae; genus Sebastolobus; species Sebastolobus alascanus. Next base: position 94,870 of record CAKAOJ020000607.1, on the reverse strand, counting down.
TCTATATTATGGAGACATTTTATATCAGACACTTCTAATCGATTTTTAAGAACGGGGCACAGTTCGGACAAAGCGACTGCACGTCAGAGTCCTCGGGATGTGCTGTCGGATCTCGGCGGTTCTGATGCCGTAGATGATCGGGTTGAAACAGCTCTGGAACAGCAGGTACATGGTGCTGATGAAGACCCGGACCGTGGCGGGAAGACCGTTTCTGATCCGATACGACAGGAAAGCAACGAGCGCGATGGTCAGGCTGACGGTGATGACCACGATGTGGGTCACGCAGGTGTGAAGCGCTTTGACACCCGTCTTGCCGGACCTGAGCACAGAGCTGAATATGACCACGTAGGAGGCGGCGGTGAAGATGAAGTCGGCTACAGGGATGAGGAATATAGTCAGTAACCCGATGAGACTGTTGACGGCGGTGCTTCCACAGGCCAGCTGCACTAAGGCCATGTGCTCACAGAAACAGTGGTTCATCACGTTTCTGAAGCAGAAGGACAAAGATCCAGCCAGACTCACAAACAGCGTGATCAGGACGAAGTTTCTGACCACGAGCGGGACGATAAACTTGAGGAAGCTCGGTAAAGCCATGCGTTCGTGGTAGTAGAGAGGCGTGCAGATGGCGAAGTAGCGGTCCAGCGCCATCCACATCAGCAACGTGGACTGAAAAGCTCCTAAGAAGTGAAGAAAATACATCTGAACCAGGCAGCCGCTCAGAGAGATCCCCCTCCAGTCCAACAGGAAGCTCAGCAGCATGTGGGGGACGACGAACAGCGGGAGGCTCAGGTCCACGAACGCCATGCCGGCGATGAGGACGCACATCGGAGAGTGGAGGCTTCTCTCTGACACGACGACGTACAGCAGCAGGGAGTTGGCCGACAGCGACACCACGAACATGATGAAGAACGGGATGAAGAGGACGGGCCTCAGAGCTCCCAGCTCACTGAAGCCGTCGAGGACGAAGTGTTTGTGCGAGGAGACGTTCTCCATCCTCCCCTCCTCAGAAAACCTCCTAGTTCAGGGCTTCAGGTGGATCAGCCTGAAAGAGGAGAAACATTTTTAAAAGTCCAGTCATGTCTTCATAGAGACGATCTGTCATATAGACGGTCTCTGGGAGAGAAACATTACTGGGTGGAAAACAAATATAAGGAGTAAAGCACTGTGGTGGGGGGGGGGGGGGGGGGGGGCACCTTCTGTGTTCTCTCATCTTTACTCCAAACACAAAATAATTATTATTATTTATACCAAAGTGTTTCTCCATATTGTAACTCTACTGACTGCGGGGGTCTTTAGGGCGAGACAGCAGGTCAACAGTAGAGGTCACATAGAAGTGGTGAACATCATCTGAAAGCTGGAACCTGAACAACATAAACAATCAATTAACATAAATGTTTAAAGTGTATCAGGGTTTAGAACCTGATGATAGAAGTATCTGATGTCCATCCTCATGCATTATTATGTCTCACAGGTTGATACCATTTGTTCCACAGATTTGGTGCTAAATTTAACCATTTTTTACCACTGGAGAATTGATAAAAATGATCAATAATCCTCCAAAATACCACATTAAGACACCGAGACCTTGAGGAACAACATAGAAAAAGACATGCTGTGATTTGGGATCATAAACTTTTGACATTCGGAGATTTCTGGAAAGACGATGCAGAATGTTACTCTGTGAGGACGTCTGAGGAAAACAACAGGTGTAGAAACCAAACAGACACACAGCAAGTTAGCACATTGTTTAACATTCAACAGGTACAGGATGTCCTCTGGCTGCAGGGGGAACCTGGAAAGGGGTCAACAGTAAATATACACCAAGACAAGAACAACACATCAACACCATCCAAGAAACATTTTGGCAAACAAACGTTACCCAAAGCAAAGCTGGCTCATGGCTCACACTGGTGGAGTTAGATAGTTTAACTGGTTCCCAGTTCAGTCTAGAAAGGTCACTATAGGTGAGTCATTAGATGTGGATATAGAACATGAAGAGCTGCTGTATGTAGAGAAGAAATCAGCAGGTTTTACTTGTTCTCGGTCAGTAAACGTGTCCCGTCTGCAGGGTGATGATGTCAGCTGCTGACTCTCCTCCGTCCATCCCTTCATCCACCTGTCCCTGCTGAGCGCTGACTCAGCACTTTAATACCCTCCGTCTGACGAAAAGGTCCCAGAGAGCGTCGGTGTCACGCAATCAAAATGAGAAACTAAATATGGAAAACTCCCTTCTGAAGCACCTTGAAGCAAATTAAAAAAAGTTCTTCCCAGTAAAGTTAGAAGGACAGAATGGACCCTGAATGACTGCTAATACAGTATGTGTCCTCAAACTGACAATTCATGCCTTAAATGTACTACATTTCTCCCTTAGATTTCGCACTTTCTCTTAAATTAATGGTAGGTTGTTGCCACAGTGAAGCCGTGTTCTCTAGTGTTAGTTTTTCCTCAAAACACTGCAAACACTGATGATGATTGATGAATGATTAGAACTAGTCTTTTAGCAAATGAACAGTCAATTGATGGTTTGAGTGTTTGTCAGGGACCACAGATTTAGGGCCAGTGGAGCCGAGGCGGGATGATTACATCTTCACCATCAAATAGGTGCTGTCTGCATTCTGACCCATATTTACAATTGACTTGATGCCCAATTATCCGAACAGTTCCATACCATGCAGTACATGAACGAGGAGCGCTGGTCAGTCAGGACTTCTTTCTGGATCCCAACTCGGAATATCAACCAAAACAGCGCCTGTACAACACTCTTTACAGAGATGATGCACAGAACCACTGCTTCAGGATATCACGTTGTGTAATTCATCAGAACCAACACAAAGCACTCTGGTAAAACGGCCCAATGAGGTCTTTGCCAAAACTCTCAAATGGAACCTCAAAGAGTGGCAATGGGCGCAAAGGCGTTCTCAGGATGTCCGGTTGGTTAACCAGCTGGAATTCAGGCTAAGACGTACACCAGAGACTTACATTTCCCGGGCCAATAGAATCGGGCCACTATCCGGTCTAGTGTGTTGTCATTCACCATGGGGAAACAGCTTTCCTGGTGGCTTTTTGGTACCAAACAACAGAGGACGTAGCCACCTATCCCAAATGCGGATGTCTTCGTGCACAAACTTAAGGATCAATGATAGGTCAATGATCCAACAAAGGATCAATGATAGGTCAATGATCAAACAAAGGATCAATGATAGGTCAATGATCAAACAAAGGATCAATGATAGGTCAATGATCAAACAAAGGATCAATGATAGGTCAATGATCAAACAAAGGACTTCAAGGTTTTGTTCATGCGCTCAACAGTCCGTTGGTCTGAGGGATTTAGACACTAATCTGAAGTGACTTGATGCCCAATAATGTACAGTTCCATAGTGTGCGTGACATGAACGAGGCGCCCTGGTCAGGATATCGTGTTGTTTAATCCATAGAGAATTAATCAAGAATGCATGCCGGTTAGATTTGTGTCCGACTTGATGCCGACTTGCTCTGACGTCATGCACACGTGGGCAACGATGACCTCACGAGATCGAGGCGGCCGCAGTTTTTAGAGCCAGGCGCAGCAGCTTCTCTCCACCGACTGCAAGACCCAGTGCATTATGGGAAACGCCTGGCTCGCGCCTGATCAAAGAGCTGATTGGTTCTTAATTTTGACAGCAAACACCACGTGTTGTAGAAAGTCACAACTTTCTGTGTAATTGTAATATTTAACACTAGATTGTATTGGCTTCATGTTGTGCAATGAAGGTTTCATCTGTTAACAAACACATCTTGTGTGGTTGATAATGATAATTATTATAATAATGAAGGTTATCTATATATAACACTTATCAAAACGAGTGCTCATTATGTGCTTTACAAGGTGGACATAATAATAAAGGATAGAATCCAACGCCAGATACACGCACATTTCCACATAGATTTACAAACAAATATAAATAAATCCCAACCTGGTCTGAATCATGAATTTTTTTTGACACACTATAGTATGACTTTGTTTCATGAAATTTTTCGACATACTATAGTATGACTTTTTTTCATGAAATTTTTCGACATACTATAGTATGACTTTTTTTCATGAAATTTTCGACATGCTATAGTATGACTTTTTTTCATGAACATTTTCGACATCCTATATTATGACTTTTTCTCATGAAATTTTTCGACATACTATAGTATGTATTTTTCTCATGAAAATTTTCGACATACTATAGTATGACTTTTTTCATGAAATTTTTCGACATACTATAGTATGACTTTTTGTCATGAAAATTTTCGACTTACTATAGTATGACTTTTTTATCAGGAAATTTTCCGACAAACTATAGTATGACTTTTTTTCATGAACATTTTCGTCATCCTATAGTATGACTTTTTTTCATGAAATTTTTCGACACTATAGTAATACTTTTTCTCATGAAAATTTTCGCCATACTTTAGTATGATTTTTTTTCATGAAAATTTTCAACATATAGTATGACTTTTTTGTCATGAAATTTTTCGACATACTATAGTATGACTTTTTCTCATGAGAATTTTCGACATACTATAGTATGACTTTTTCTCATGAAATTTTTCGACATACTATAGTATGACTTTTTCTCATGAGAATTTTCGCCATACTATAGTATGACTTTTTTTCATGACATTTTTCGACATACTATAGTATGACTTTTTTTCATGAAATTTTCGACATAATATAGTATGACTTTTTTTCATGACATTTTTCGACATACTATAGTATGACTTTTTTCATGAGATTTTTCGACATACTATAGTATGACTTTTCTCATGAGATTTTTCGCCATATTATAGTATGGCTTTTTTTCATGAAAATCTTCGACATACTATAGTATGACTTTTTCTCATGAAATTTTCGACATAATATAGTATGACTTTTTTTCATGACATTTTTCGACATACTATAGTATGACTTTTTTCATGAGATTTTTCGACATACTATAGTATGACTTTTCTCATGAGATTTTTCGACATACTACAGTATAACTTTTTTTCATTAGGATCTTCGTCATACTATAGTATGACTTTTTTTCATGACATTTTTCGACATACTATAGTATGACTTTTTTTCATGAAATTTTCCCTCCCACCTGGATGATGATGATGGAGACCAGTCCCTCCCACCTCATGATGATGATGATGGAGATCAGTCCCTCCGACCTGATGATGATGATGATGGAGACCAGTCCCTCCCACCTGGATGATGATGATGATGGAGACCAGTCCCTCCCACCTCATGATGATGATGATGGAGACCAGTCCCTCCCACCTGATGATGATGATGATGGAGACCAGTCCCTCCCACCTCATGATGATGATGATGGAGACCAGTCCCTCCCACCTGATGATGATGATGATGGAGACCAGTCCCTCCCACCTGATGATGATGATGATGGAGACCAGTCCCTCCCACCTGATGATGATGATGATGGAGACCAGTCCCTCCCACCTGATGATGATGATGATGGAGACCAGTCCCTCCCACCTGATGATGATGATGATGGCGACCAGTCCCTCCCACCTGATGATGATGATGATGGAGACCAGTCCCTCCCACCTGATGATGATGATGATGGAGACACAGGAAACCAGGAAATATGATTGTTTGTTAGTTTTAATTTGAACAATTCTCAAACTTCATTATACAAAACTCAAATACAAACTTTATTTCAATAGTGAAAAAAAAAATCGGTGTTGACACATTAAAAATAACACAAAAGAAAATCTGACAAACAGTGAGGTTCCTTATGGAGGACTGAAGATGCCAAAATATAAAATAAATTAATAAATGAATAAATAACTCGATAAATAAATAAATAAATATGTCATTAAATGTAGCAAAAAAATATTTTAAATAAATGTAGGTATTAATTAATTGATAAAATGTGACAAATGGATATTTCTGTTTTAATTTGCTTCTTCATTTGTTTATGTTTGTATTAATTCCCTTATTTATTTACTCTTCTGTTTAATTTTCCCTTTTGTTTATTTATGTATTTATTGTTATTCATTTTTAAAATGAAATTTTAAAATAAAAATAAAAAATGCCCTAAATATTCCTAAATGTTGCAGAAAAATGATTTTCTGAGTCTTGATGATTTCCAAGGTGTGTTCAGGGTGATCAGATCAGATGTCAGAAGATCACAGACAGGGTTTTATAACTTCTTTATTTTTTAATGGAAAAACGTGAAAACCAAATAAAAGGAGCATGAAGGTCACTTCAGGGTCAAAGTTCACCTCCTAACCTTCATGATCGAATGACAACCGGCAAAAACAAAATGGCCGCCACGGCCCTCAGGGGCCAAATTTGCAGCGTCCTGATATCTATATCTGTTCATAACATATAAACCTACATCTGTGACCAATGTGTTGCTTTCATCACTAAATACACAGTTGTTACGCTGAACTGCGGCGCTATCAGAACATCACATTCCAGCGAGTACACCGCATCGGACCCCAAAACCCACAGACAAACGACCCATAGTCACAAAATTTGAACATTTCAAGCAGAAAGAGGTACAACGGCGACTATGGACCTCACGATCAGTTCCCCCCAGGAATACCGGACAGACGCAAAACACTATTTCCTATCAGAAAAGTCCACTTCATTTAAAGTAGGAGGGCAAAATATTAGGAACACCTCTGAGACACCATAGAAATGAACTTCTATATAATGGAGACATTTTATATCAGACACTTCTAATCGTTTTTTAAGAACGGGGCACAGTTCGGACAAAGCGACTGCACGTCAGAGTCCTCGGGATGTGCTGTCGGATCTCGGCGGTTCTGATGCCGTAGATGATCGGGTTGAAACAGCTCGGGAACAGCAGGTACATGGTGCTGATGAAGACCCGGACCGCGGCGGGAAGACCGTTTCTGATCCGATACGACAGGAAAGCAACGAGCGCGATGGTCAGGCTGACGGTGATGACCACGATGTGGGTCACGCAGGTGTGAAGCGCTTTGACACCCGTCTTGCCGGACCTGAGCACAGAGCTGAATATGACCACGTAGGAGGCGGCGATGAAGATGAAGTCGGCTACAAGGATGAGGAACACCGAGATCAGACCCACCAGACTGTTGACGGCGGTGCTTCCACAGGCCAGCTGCACTAACGCCATGTGCTCACAGAAACAGTGGTTCATCACGTTTCTGAAGCAGAAGGACAAAGATCCAGCCAGACTCACAAACAGCGTGATCAGGACGAAATTTCTGACCACGAGCGGGACGATAAACTTGAGGAATCTGGGTAAAGCCATGCGTTCGTGGTAGTATAGAGGCGTGCAGATGGCGAAGTAGCGGTCCAGCGCCATCCACACCAGCAACGTGGACTGAAAAACTCCTACGAAGTGAACAAAATACATCTGAACCAGGCAGCCGCTCAGAGAGATCCCCCTCCAGTCCAACAGGAAGCTCAGCAGCATGTGGGGGACGAAGAACAGCGGGAGGCTCAGGTCCACGAACGCCATGCCGGCGATGAGGACGCACATCGGAGAGTGGAGGCTTCTCTCTGAAACGACGACGTACAGCAGCAGGGAGTTGGCCGACAGCGACACCACGAACATGATGAAGAACGGGATGAAGAGGACGGGCCTCAGAGCTCCCAGCTCACTGAAGCCGTCGAGGACGAAGTGTTTGTGCAAGGAGACGTTCTCCATCCTCCCCTCCTCAGAAAACCTCCTAGTTCAGGGCTTCAGGTGGATCAGCCTGAAAAAGGAGAAACATTTTTAAAAGTCCAGTCATGTCTTCATAGAGACGATCTGTCATATAGACGGTCTCTGGGAGACAAACATTACTGGGTGGACAACAAATATAAGGAGTAAAGCACTGTGGTGGGGGGGGGGGGGGGCACCTTCTGTGTTCTCTCATCTTTACTCCAAACACAAAATAATTATTATTATTTATACCAAAGTGTTTCTCCATATTGTAACTCTACTGACTGCTGGGGTCTTTATGGGGAGACAGCAGGTCAACAGTAGAGGTCACATAGAAGTGGTGAACATCATCTGAAAGCTGGAACCTGAACAACATAAACAATCAATTAACATAAATGTTTAAAGTGTATCAGGGTTTAGAACCTGATGATAGAAGTATCTGATGTCCATCCTCATGCATTATTATGTCTCACAGGTTGATACCATTTGTTCCACAGATTCGGTGCTAAATTTAACCATTTTTTACCACTGGAGAATTGATAAAAATGATCAATAATCCTCCAAAATACCACATTAAGACACCGAGACCTTGAGGAACAACATAGAAAAAGACATGCTGTGATTTGGGATCATAAACTTTTGACATTCGGAGATTTCTGGATAGACGATGCAGAATGTTACTCTGTGAGGACGTCTGAGGAAAACAACAGGTGTAGAAACCAAACAGACACACAGCAAGTTAGCACATTGTTTAACATTCAACAGGTACAGGATGTCCTCTGGCTGCAGGGGGAACCTGGAAAGGGCTCAACAGTAAATATACACCAAGACAAGAACAACACATCAACACCATCCACGAAACATTTTGGCAAACAAACGTTACCCAAAGCAAAGCTGGCTCATGGCTCACACTGGCGGAGTTAGATAGTTTAACTGGTTCCCAGTTCAGTCTAGAAAGGTCACTATAGGTGAGTCATTAGATGTGGATATAGAACATGAAGAGCTGCTGTATGTAGAGAAGAAATCAGCAGGTTTTACTTGTTCTCGGTCAGTAAACGTGTCCCGTCTGCAGGGTGATGATGTCAGCTGCTGACTCTCCTCCGTCCATCCCTTCATCCACCTGTCCTCGCTGAGCGCTGACTCAGCACTTTAATACCCTCCGTCTGACGAAAAGGTCCCAGAGAGCGTCGGTGTCACGCAATCAAAATGAGAAACTAAATATGGAAAACTCCCTTCTGAAGCACCTTGAAGCAAATTAAAAAAAGTTCTTCCCAGTAAAGTTAGAAGGACAGAATGGACCCTGAATGACTGCTAATACAGTATGTGTCCTCAAACTGACAATTCATGCCTTAAATGTACTACATTTCTCCCTTAGATTTCGCACTTTCTCTTAAATTAATGGTAGGTTGTTGCCACAGTGAAGCCGTGTTCTCTAGTGTTGGTTTGTCCTCAAAACACTGCAGACACTGATGATGATTGATGAATGATTAGAACTAGTCTTTTAGCAAATGAACAGTCAATTGATGGTTTGAGTGTTTGTCAGGGACCACAGATTTAGGGCCAGTGGAGCCGAGGCGGGATGATTACATCTTCACCATCAAATAGGTGCTGTCTGCATTCTGACCCATATTTACAATTGACTTGATGCCCAATTATCCGAACAGTTCCATACCATGCAGTACATGAACGAGGAGCGCTGGTCAGTCAGGACTTCTTTCTGGATCCCAACTCGGAATATCAACCAAAACAGCGCCTGTACAACACTCTTTACAGAGATGATGCACAGAACCACTGCTTCAGGATATCACGTTGTGTAATTCATCAGAACCAACACAAAGCACTCTGGTAAAACGGCCCAATGAGGTCTTTGCCAAAACTCTCAAATGGAACCTCAAAGAGTGGCAATGGGCGCAAAGGCGTTCTCAGGATGTCCGGTTGGTTAACCAGCTGGAATTCAGGCTAAGACGTACACCAGAGACTTACATTTCCCGGGCCAATAGAATCGGGCCACTATCCGGTCTAGTGTGTTGTCATTCACCATGGGGAAACAGCTTTCCTGGTGGCTTTTTGGTACCAAACAACAGAGGACGTAGCCACCTATCCCAAATGCGGATGTCTTCGTGCACAAACTTAAGGATCAATGATAGGTCAATGATCCAACAAAGGATCAATGATAGGTCAATGATCAAACAAAGGATCAATGATAGGTCAATGATCAAACAAAGGATCAATGATAGGTCAATGATCAAACAAAGGATCAATGATAGGTCAATGATCAAACAAAGGACTTCAAGGTTTTGTTCATGCGCTCAACAGTCCGTTGGTCTGAGGGAGTTAGACACTAATCTGAAGTGACTTGATGCCCAATAATGTACAGTTCCATAGTGTGCGTGACATGAACGAGGCGCCCTGGTCAGGATATCGTGTTGTTTAATCCATAGAGAATTAATCAAGAATGCATGCCGGTTAGATTTGTGTCCGACTTGATGCCGACTTGCTCTGACGTCATGCACACGTGGGCAACGATGACCTCACGAGATCGAGGCGGCCGCATTTTTTAGAGCCAGGCGCAGCAGCTTCTCTCCACCGACTGCAAGACCCAGTGCATTATGGGAAACGCCTGGCTCGCGCCTGATCAAAGAGCTGATTGGTTCTTAGTTTTGACAGCAAACACCACGTGTTGTAGAAAGTCACAACTTTCTGTGTAATTGTAATATTTAACACTAGATTGTATTGGTTTCATGTTGTGCAATGAAGGTTTCATCTGTTAACAAACACATCTTGTGTGGTTGATAATGATAATTATTATAATAATGAAGGTTATCTATATATAACACTTATCAAAACGAGTGCTCATTATGTGCTTTACAAGGTGGACATAACAATAATAAAGGATAGAATCCAACGCCAGATACACGCACATTTCCACATAGATTTACAAACAAATATAAATAAATCCCAACCTGGTCTGAATCATGAATTTTTTTTGACACACTATAGTATGACTTTGTTTCATGAAATTTTTCGACATACTATAGTATGACTTTTTTTCATGAAATTTTTCGACATACTATAGTATGACTTTTTTTCATGAAATTTTCGACATGCTATAGTATGACTTTTTTTCATGAACATTTTCGACATCCTATATTATGACTTTTTCTCATGAAATTTTTCGACATACTATAGTATGTATTTTTCTCATGAAAATTTTCGACATACTATAGTATGACTTTTTTTCATGAAATTTTTCGACATACTATAGTATGACTTTTTTTCATGAAAATTTTCGACTTACTATAGTATGACTTTTTTATCAGGAAATTTTCCGACAAACTATAGTATGACTTTTTTTCATGAACATTTTCGTCATCCTATAGTATGACTTTTTTTCATGAAATTTTTCGACACTATAGTAATACTTTTTCTCATGAAAATTTTCGCCATACTTTAGTATGATTTTTTTTCATGAAAATTTTCAACATATAGTATGACTTTTTTGTCATGAAATTTTTCGACATACTATAGTATGACTTTTTCTCATGAGAATTTTCGACATACTATAGTATGACTTTTTCTCATGAAATTTTTCGACATACTATAGTATGACTTTTTCTCATGAGAATTTTCGCCATACTATAGTATGACTTTTTTTCATGACATTTTTCGACATACTATAGTATGACTTTTTTTCATGAAATTTTCGACATAATATAGTATGACTTTTTTTCATGACATTTTTCGACATACTATAGTATGACTTTTTTCATGAGATTTTTCGACATACTATAGTATGACTTTTCTCATGAGATTTTTCGCCATATTATAGTATGGCTTTTTTTCATGAAAATCTTCGACATACTATAGTATGACTTTTTCTCATGAAATTTTCGACATAATATAGTATGACTTTTTTTCATGACATTTTTCGACATACTATAGTATGACTTTTTTCATGAGATTTTTCGACATACTATAGTATGACTTTTCTCATGAGATTTTTCGACATACTACAGTATAACTTTTTTTCATTAGGATCTTCGTCATACTATAGTATGACTTTTTTTCATGACATTTTTCGACATACTATAGTATGACTTTTTTTCATGAAATTTTCCCTCCCACCTGGATGATGATGATGGAGACCAGTCCCTCCCACCTCATGATGATGATGATGGAGATCAGTCCCTCCCACCTGATGATGATGATGATGGAGACCAGTCCCTCCCACCTGGATGATGATGATGATGGAGACCAGTCCCTCCCACCTGATGATGATGATGATGGAGACCAGTCCCTCCCACCTGATGATGATGATGATGGAGACCAGTCCCTCCCACCTGATGATGATGATGATGGAGACCAGTCCCTCCCACCTGATGATGATGATGATGGAGACCAGTCCCTCCCACCTGATGATGATGATGATGATGATGGAGACAAGTCCCTCCCACCTCATGATGATGATGATGGAGACCAGTCCCTCCCACCTGATGATGATGATGATGGAGACCAGTCCCTCCCACCTGATGATGATGATGATGGAGACCAGTCCCTCGCACCTGATGATGATGATGATGGAGACACAGGAAACCAGGAAATATGATTGTTTGTTAGTTTTAATTTGAACAATTCTCAAACTTCATTATACAAAACTCAAATACAAACTTTATTTCAATAGTGAAAAAAAAAATCGGTGTTGACACATTAAAAATAACACAAGAGAAAATCTGACAAACAGTGAGGTTCCTTATGGAGGACTGAAGATGCCAAAATATAAAATAAATTAATAAATGAATAAATAACTCGATAAATAAATAAATAAATATGTCATTAAATGTAGCAAAAAAATATTTTAAATAAATGTAGGTATTAATTAATTGATAAAATGTGACAAATGGATATTTCTGTTTTAATTTGCTTCTTCATTTGTTTATGTTTGTATTAATTCCCTTATTTATTTACTCTTCTGTTTAATTTTCCCTTTTGTTTATTTATGTATTTATTGTTATTCATTTTTAAAATGAAATTTTAAAATAAAAATATATATTTTTTTTTTTCAAAATGGCCACCAAATAGGCGTTAAATATTCCTAAATGTTGCAGAAAAATGATTTTCTGAGTCTTGATGATTTCCAAGGTGTGTTCAGGGTGATCAGATCAGATGTCAGAAGATCACAGACAGGGTTTTATAACTTCTTTATTTTTTAATGGAAAAACGTGAAAACCAAATAAAAGGAGCATGAAGGTCACTTCAGGGTCAAAGTTCACCTCCTAACCTTCATGATCGAATGACAACCGGCAAAAACAAAATGGCCGCCACGGCCCTCAGGGGCCAAATTTGCAGCGTCCTGATATCTATATCTGTTCATAACATATAAACCTACATCTGTGACCAATGTGTTGCTTTCATCACTAAATACACAGTTGTTACGCTGAACTGCGGCGCTATCAGATCATCACATTCCAGCGAGTACACCGCATCGGACCCCAAAACCCACAGACAAACGACCCATAGTCACAAAATTTGAACATTTCAAGCAGAAAGAGGTACAACGGCGACTATGGACCTCACGATCAGTTCCCCCCAGGAATACCGGACAGACGCAAAACACTATTTCCTATCAGAAAAGTCCACTTCATTTAAAGTAGGAGGGCAAAATATTAGGAACACCTCTGAGACACCATAGAAATGAACTTCTATATAATGGAGACATTTTATATCAGACACTTCTAATCGTTTTTTAAGAACGGGGCACAGTTCGGACAAAGCGACTGCACGTCAGAGTCCTCGGGATGTGCTGTCGGATCTCGGCGGTTCTGATGCCGTAGATGATCGGGTTGAAACAGCTCTGGAACAGCAGGTACATGGTGCTGATGAAGACCCGGACCGCGGCGGGAAGACCGTTTCTGATCCGATACGAGAGGAAAGCAACGAGCGCGATGGTCAGGCTGACGGTGATGACCACGATGTGAGTCACGCAGGTGTGAAGCGCTTTGACACCCGTCTTGCCGGACCTGAGCACAGAGCTGAATATGACCACGTAGGAGGCGGCGATGAAGATGAAGTCGGCTACAGGGATAAGGAACACCGAGATCAGACCCACCAGACTGTTGACGGCGGTGCTTCCACAGGCCAGCTGCACTAAGGCCATGTGCTCACAGAAACAGTGGTTCATCACGTTTCTGAAGCAGAAGGACAAAGATCCAGCCAGACTCACAAACAGCGTGATCAGGACGAAGTTTCTGACCACGAGCGGGACGATAAACTTGAGGAAGCTCGGTAAAGCCATGCGTTCGTGGTAGTAGAGAGGCGTGCAGATGGCGAAGTAGCGGTCCAACGCCATCCACACCAGCAACATGGACTGAAAAGCTCCTAAGAAGTGAACAAAATACATCTGAACCAGGCAGCCGCTCAGAGAGATCCCCCTCCAGTCCAACAGGAAGCTCAGCAGCATGTGGGGGACGAAGAACAGCGGGAGGCTCAGGTCCACGAACGCCATGCCGGCGATGAGGACGCACATCGGAGAGTGGAGGCTTCTCTCTGACACGACGACGTACAGCAGCAGGGAGTTGGCCGACAGCGACACCACGAACATGATGAAGAACGGGATGAAGAGGACGGGCTTCAGAGCTCCCAGTTCACTGAAGCCGTCGAGGACGAAGTGTTTGTGCGAGGAGACGTTCTCCATCCTCCCCTCCTCAGAAAACCTCCTAGTTCAGGGCTTCAGGTGGATCAGCCTGAAAGAGGAGAAACATTTTTAAAAGTCCAGTCATGTCTTCATAGAGACGATCTGTCATATAGACGGTCTCTGGGAGACAAACATTACTGGGTGGACAACAAATATAAGGAGTAAAGCACTGTGGTGGGGGGGGGGGGGGGGGGGGGGGGGCACCTTCTGTGTTCTCTCATCTTTACTCCAAACACAAAATAATAATTATTATTTATACCAAAGTGTTTCTCCATATTGTAACTCTACTGACTGCTGGGGTCTTTAGGGGGAGATAGCAGGTCAACAGTAGAGGTCACATAGAAGTGGTGAACATCATCTGAAAGCTGGAACCTGAACAACATAAACAATCAATTAACATAAATGTTTAAAGTGTATCAGGGTTTAGAACCTGATGATAGAAGTATCTGATGTCCATCCTCATGCATTATTATGTCTCACAGGTTGATACCATTTGTTCCACAGATTCGGTGCTAAATTTAACCATTTTTTACCACTGGAGAATTGATAAAAATGATCAATAATCCTCCAAAATACCACATTAAGACACCGAGACCTTGAGGAACAACATAGAAAAAGACATGCTGTGATTTGGGATCATAAACTTTTGACATTCGGAGATTTCTGGATAGACGATGCAGAATGTTACTCTGTGAGGACGTCTGAGGAAAACAACAGGTGTAGAAACCAAACAGACACACAGCAAGTTAGCACATTGTTTAACATTCAACAGGTACAGGATGTCCTCTGGCTGCAGGGGGAACCTGGAAAGGGCTCAACATATAATATAACACATAAATATACACCAAGACAAGAACAACACATCAACACCATCCACGAAACATTTTGGCAAACAAACGTTACCCAAAGCAAAGCTGGCTCATGGCTCACACTGGCGGAGATAGATAGTTTAACTGGTTCCCAGTTCAGTCTAGAAAGGTCACTATAGGTCAGTCATTAGATGTGGATATAGAACATGAAGAGCTGCTGTATGTAGAGAAGAAATCAGCAGGTTTTACTTGTTCTCTGTCAGTAAACGTGTCCCGTCTGCAGGGTGATGATGTCAGCTGCTGACTCTCCTCCGTCCATCCCTTCATCCACCTGTCCCTGCTGAGCGCTGACTCAGCACTTTAATACCCTCCGTCTGACGAAAGGTCCCAGAGAGCGTCGGTGTCACGCAATCAAAATGAGAAACTAAATATGGAAAACTCGCTTCTGAAGCACCTTGAAGCAAATTAAAAAAAGTTCTTCCCATTAAAGTTGGAAGGACAGAATGGACCCTGAATGACTGCTAATACAGTATGTGTCCTCAAACTGACAATTCATGCCTTAAATGTTCACATTTCTCCCTTAGATTTCGCACTTTCTCTTAAATTAATCGTAGGTTGTTGCCGTCAGCTAGTGAGGATCCCCCCCCAATGATGAATGATTAGAACTAGTCTTTTAGCAAATGAACAGTCAATCATCACTCAAAACCAATTGATGGTTTGAGTGTTTGTCAGGGACCACAGATTTAGGGCCAGTGGAGCCGAGGCGGGATGATTACATCTTCACCATCAAATAGGTGCTGTCTGCATTCTGACCCATATTTACAATTGACTTGATGCCCAATTATCCGAACAGTTCCATACCATGCAGTACATGAACGAGGAGCGCTGGTCAGTCAGGACTTCTTTCTGGATCCCAACTCGGAATATCAACCAAAACAGCGCCTGTACAACACTCTTTACAGATATGATGCACAGAACCACTGCTTCAGGATATCACGTTGTGTAATCCATCAGAACCAACACAAAGCACTCTGGTAAAACGGCCCAATGAGGTCTTTGCCAAAACTCTCAAATGGAACCTCAAAGAGTGGCAATGGGCGCAAAGGCGTTCTCAGGATGTCCGGTTGGTTAACCAGCTGGAATTCAGGCTAAGACGTACACTAGAGACTTACATTTCCCGGGCCAATAGAATCGGGCCACTATCCGGTCTAGTGTGTTGTCATTCACCATGGGGAAACAGCTTTCCTGGTGGCTTTTCGGTACCAGCAACTGGATAATTTCTCCTCCTGTCTGAGTGTCACGACTCACTCTGTACAACCAGTAAGAAGGGTGGCTGCACTGCGTCAGGGCATACCAGAAGGCCTGGTGTACGACCTGCACTGCAAACAACAGAGGACGTAGCCACCTATCCCAACTGCGGATGTCTTCGTGCATAAACTTAAGGATCAATGATAGGTCTGTTGTGACCTGACCATCCAAGATGGTGGCAAAGACATGAACTGCACTTCCCAGGATTCCTTTGGGTCACTCATTGAGTAGCTCCACCCATGGACTCAGTAACCATTTCCATTGGCTACTTTAACATGATGACTCATTCACAAGTACATGTGAATTCGGCTGCTGACCTGGAGGAAGGTCAGTCTCTTTGCTTTTTGGTCCTGGCCTTTAAACACCCCTGCCCCGCAGGAGGTCAGCTGCGGCCCTTTTCACCTAAGCTCTCCAGCCAGAGACTGCATGAAGAAGCAGCTCTTATCTGATCTATGTCTTGTTAGCAGACAGACATAGAAACACAAGGAACTTCTAAAGGCAGAAGACGCGAGTGCCTGCCTTTTGATCAACTAACTTCAACCAAGGAAGTTAGCACCAAGCCACCAAGCTGCAGAAACAGGACTGGACCAGTTTCCTCCCAGCTGCACAACTGGATCTCACACAGCAAGGACAACAACAACTTCGACCCTGGAACCACAACCTTCTCCAGTCGGCTTTCTCCAATCCCTCCTTGGAATTACAACCCCTTTCTTCCATGTAGTGGTAACGTACTGGGCTTTACCTTAGCATTAGTAATTGCACATGGCTGAGCAAGACTGTTCAACTTTAACTTCGGTGAATGTACATGTATTGATTTGGTTTGATGTAATTCATTAAGTTTAACTGTTGTGATAGTGTTGTACAGGAATTTGGTTGCTGCCCTTTCCACACTGAGGAGTTTATGCTCCACAAGCTAGGGTTTTGCATGCAAACAACCCTCTTTTCTGATCTTTTGTCTTGAAAAAACTTTAGAAACACAAGGAACTTCTAAACAGAAACGCGAGTGCCTGCCTTTTGATAACTAACTCAACCAAAAGTTAGCACCAAGCCACCAAGCTGCAAAACAGACTGGACCAGTTTCCTCCCGGGCTGCCAACTGGATCTCACACAGCAAGGACAACAACATTCGACCCTGGAACCACAACCTTCTCCATCGCTTTCTCCATCCCTCCTTGGATTACAACCCCTTTCTTCCATGTAGTGGTAACGTACTGGGCTTTCCTTAGCTTAGTAATTCACATCTGACAAGATTTCTCAACTATAACTTCGGTGAATGTAACAAATACACAAAATTCAAAGTTTAACGTTGTGTCTAGTGTTGAGTCAGGAATATAAAAGGTTATTCTGGCCAAACCACAAGCTGGATGTGTTTAGTTTAGTCCACAAAAATTTTATGAAAACTAACCAATTTTTTAACAAACAAACAATTAAAAAACTTAATCAATGTGAACAAAGGTTTTAAAAAACAAAAAAAAACACTTTAAAGAAAACCCCAACCTCCAAAAAATCAAAAAACCTCTTGTTCTTATTCCTGGCTCCAAAGGAAAACAGAGGTCAGGGTGACACCCGGTGGCATCTTTGACGGCAAATCTTTGTAGTTTTACCTGCCGCCATTTGTTTTTAAAGACAATGCAGAAAAAGACAATACCACCCTTCAAACTCTCTCTCCAACTCTGACACGCTAAATAAATTTACTCTATTTCCGAACAGATCTCTGTCTTCTGTCACTCTCTCTCAGACTTTTCTCTGATAACCATCAGCAGCCGCTCAGCCCAGACCGAACCCTCTCCTCCAGCCAATCGATCACCTAAATAGAATCTCATCCACCACACAGAACTCTCTCTCTCACCAACACTCTCAAATCCTCACCAATAGAGACTCTCTCTCTGACACTGAATACAAATACATTTCCATATACGGCCAGGGCCGTAACACCCCCCTTCCTAAAAATCAAACATTTCCCCCAAATGTTTGATAATCAGGAACATTTAATGAACACGAGAGAGCGCATCAGCCAACACATTTTCTGTCCCTTTCTTGTGACGAATTTCAAGGTTGAAGTCTTGCACAAGCAACGACCACCTCATCAGTCTCTGATTTGAGTTTTTCATCTGCGCCAAAAAAACGAGGGGGTTGTGATCGGTGTAGACAACAACGGGCAGCGAACTCGAACCAACATAAACCTCAAAATGCTGCAGCGCAGACAGCAGGGAGAGGGCTTCTTGCTCAATTGTACTATACTTTACCTGATGCTTACTAAACTTCTTTGAGAAGTAGCAAATGGGGTGGTCAATGCCCCCCTCATCCTCCTGCAGCAGCACCGCCCCGGCACCACTGGCACTGGCATCCACCTCCAGCTTGAAGGGACGCACAAAGTCAGGAGCCCCCAGGACGGGTGTGCTACAGAGAAGAGCTTTGGCAGACTCAAAAGCGTGCTGACATGCAGGCGACCACACAAAGGCTTTCGTGGCACTAGTCAAAGTAGTAAGGGGAGCAACAACATCTGCAAAGTTCTTGCAGAAACCACGATAGTAGCCCGCCATTCCAAGGAAACGACGGAGCTCACGGCGGGTTTGCAGCACGGGGTAATCCAGGATGGCCTGGACTTTAACAGCGAGCGGGCGCACCTGACCCTGGCCGACCTGTTTTCCTAAATAGGTAACAGTGGCTTTACCAAATTCACATTTGGCCAGATTCAAAGTGAGGGAAGCTTTCTTCAACCTCTCAAAAATTACACGAAGGGTTTTAATGTGCTCAGACCAAGTGCTTGAGTGTGCCACAATGTCATCAAGATACACTTCACAGTTCCGAACACCGGACAAGACTATGTGCATAAGGCGTTGGAATGTAGCGGGTGCGTTTCTGAGACCAAACGGCATAACGGTGTACTGTAACAGGTTATCGGGGGTGACAAAAGCGGAAATCTCAGACGCACGAGGAGTCAAAGGGACTTGCCAATAGCCCTTTAACATGTCAAGTTTGGTGACAGACTTAGCCGAACCAACTCTGTCAACACAATCCTCCATTTGGGGCAGAGGATACGAGTCAGGTTTTGTTACTCCATTTACCTTCCTGAAATCTGTGCAAAACCGCGGCGTTTTATCCGGTTTGGGCACAAGCAGACACGGGGAGCTCCACGCACTGGAACTGGGAACAGCTAAACCATTTTCTAGCAGATAACTAACCTCCTGCTGGAGGAGTGCCCTTTTAGTAGGGTTAACGCGGTAAGCGTGCTGTTTAATCGGGGAACCATCACCAACATCAATGTCATGCGAGAGGACAGTGGTGCGGTACGGAGTGTCTGAGAACAGACTGAGATTATCCCTTATTAAACACTTGACATCTTCCCGAGCCGAATTATCCAAATGATGCAGATGCGACTTTAAATTTTTCAGAATCTCCGAGTTTTGGAGACGAGGACAATGTTCAAAACTGTTAAAGCGCAAACCATCACTTTCAGGACAATACTGAGAAGGAGGAGCAGGAGCAACAGTGAGAACAGCAGAGGGCGCAGCGGCGGAGGACGCAGCAGCGGCGGAGGTTGACGCAGCAGCGGCGGCGGGCGCAGCGGGGGACGAAGGAGCAACTACGCCACCATCGCGAACAAAATATGGCTTCAACATATTAATATGACATACCCGGGACTTTCTCCTTCTATCGGGGGTACCGATAACATAGTCAGTTTCACTTAGTTTATTCTCAACAACATATGGACCACAGAACTTTGCCTGAAGGGCAGCACCAGGGATTGGAAGGAGAGACAACACTTTGTCACCAACTCGAAACTCTTCTTCACAGACTTTTTATCGAAGTTCTTTTTCATTTTTTTCTGAGATGCAGAAAGGGCGCTGTGCGCGGCGTCACAGGCCTTATGCAAACGCTCTCGGAAGGAGCTCACATAGTCCAACACATTTTGGTTGGAGCTAACAGAGTCGGAAAGATACTTTTCTCTAAGCAACCTCAAAGGACCACGCACGGTGTGTCCAAAAACTAGCTCCGCGGGACTAAAACCGGTGGATTCTTGTACACTTTCTCGTGCAGCCAAAAGGAGCAGGGGTAACCCGTCATCCCACTCTTTTCCTGTCTCGAGACAGTATTTTTTTAGCATTGACTTTAACGTTTGGTGGAAACGTTCAAGCGCGCCCTGAGACTGTGGGTGGTACGCGCTGGATTTCTGATGTTTTATGGACAACGAGGATATGACCTGGGCGAAAAGTTTGGAAGTAAAATTTGAACCTTGGTCTGTCTGAATGGATTTTGGCAAGCCAAAAATGGAGAAAAACTGTATGAGGGCTTTCACAACGGCTTTGGTTTTGAGCGTGCGCAACGGGATAGCCTCGGGATATCGCGTGGCAGCACACATCAACGTCAGAAGATACTGATGTCCTGACTTTGTTTTGGGGAGCGGCCCAACGCAGTCGAGGACTACATGTCCAAATGGTTCACCGATTACTGGGATTGGTTGCAGCGGAGCAGGGGGAATAACCTGGTTTGGTTTTCCGCAGATCTGACAGATGTGACAGGAACGGCAGTACTTTCTTACATCTGATTTTAAACCTGGCCAAAAGAAGTAACGGAGGATGCGATGGTAAGTCTTTTTTATTCCTAAATGACCAGCAAAACTATCATGTGCCAGGCTAAGGACTTGTGAACGAAATTTTTCCGGCACCACTACCTGTTGGAATGAGTTCCAACCTAAATCTCCGGATGAGGGAGGATACCAGTTGCGCATTAACACGCCGTCACCAAAACTGTACACAAAGGGACTCTTAGCGTTTGATTTTGGCACAGATGATAGGCATGTAACCAGAGACGGGTCGGTCTGTTGCGCATGAATAAACTCAGCCCTATCCACCTCAAAAGACAGGTTGGCCTCAGCAGGTAACAAGTTATCAAACACTTTTTCCTCTGATTTTTCTGAAAGTGGTTCTGTTTTCTCAGGACCATCTTCAGAACACATGAATGACTCAGATAAATCCGTTACCCCATCAAATTTACGCGCTTGGGCGCGCGTAACCACACAAGCTGGGAACACAGAGGACAGACTGACAGCAGCGGGAACCGAAACACACGAGTCGGCAACGGGGTTTTCAACCACCTCGGGAGACGGAAAAACTTTTTTTCCTGCCAGATCATTTCCCAGTATCAGGGCTACACCGTGT
Organism: Sebastolobus alascanus; assembly: GCA_916701645.2. Classification (NCBI taxonomy): domain Eukaryota; kingdom Metazoa; phylum Chordata; class Actinopteri; order Perciformes; family Sebastidae; genus Sebastolobus; species Sebastolobus alascanus. The sequence goes on along the minus strand of CAKAOJ020000607.1, from coordinate 73,218 downwards.
ACTGGTAAACGCGCACGAAGTCCAACCTTCACAGGGCCGGATACGAGAGGAGAGCGCAGAAACACATTGTGCAAAGGAGCTCTCAAAAAGCTCATTTTAACACCCCAAAAGAGGGCATCTGAACCGCAAAATGAGTCATTCGAAAAAGGCAAAACACCCTGGAGCAGAAGAGACTGGTTTGCTCCAGTGTCGCGCAAAATAACGATTGGCACCTGATCTTTTTCTTCCCCCGTCAGAGAGACTGAGCCATGTGAAATGAAAGGCCGGTAACTCTCATCAAAGTCAGGCTTATCCGCATCTGCTGTGTGCGGAGTTGGCACCGTAGACACAGACTGGACAAAACCAACACTTTTGGGACTTCTAGGGCCCTTGTACCGCTCTTTCTTTTGGAGCGCAGGACAGACCGCAATGAGATGACCTGCTTCACGGCAATAGAAACATTCACGGCTTTCAGAAGAAACAGGAAAAGCACGGCGTGGGCTTTTGGGTGAAACAAATTGATTTCTTTCTGCACTGGCGTACGGCACGTTTTCACGACGCACAGAAGGAAAAACAGCTCGGTGCGTTAATACAAATTCATCCGCTCGCACTGCAGCTTTGGACAAAGTTTCCACCTTCTGTTCATTTAAATACACAACAATTTTCTCTGGAAGACATTTTTTAAATTCTTCCCTCAACATCAGTTCACGGAGTTGTACGAAGTTTTCCACTTTGCTCGCTGCGCACCACTTGTCGAATAAAACAGTTTTCTCTCTTGCAAACTCCACATGTGTTTGGTTGGCAGATTTCTCACTTGTCCTGAATTTCTGTCGATATGCCTCAGGCACTAGCTCATAGGCACGCATGACTGTGGCTTTAACAATATCATAATCCAAGCTCTCTTCAATCGACAAACTTGCACACACTTCTTGGGCTTTTCCCACTAATTTACACTGCAGTAACAAACTCCACACATTTTTGGCCACCTTAAAGTTGCCGCAATGCGCTCAAAAGCATTGAAATAAGAGTCCACTTCACTCTCCCTAAAAGGAGGAACTAAGGCAATGTGCCTGCTTACATCAAATTGGTCAGAAGAAGCAGTGGGGGAATGTACACTAAAAGGAGTAGAGGTTAAGTGCACAGAGGATCTTTCCAACTCAAGCGCCCTTATTTTGAGGTGCATAAGCTCAACCTCACGGATCTTGGTTTCTAGGTCCACCTCTTTAAGGCGTAGCGCTAGTTTAAAATCCTCCGTATCTACCCCAGCCTGTAACAGACTCAATGGGTCTATGCTCCCAGCCTGAGCTACTTTAGGGGCCTCCGCTCCCACATTCACCTGGCTGCTGAGGGCCTGGGTGACAGTAGCAGCCACCGCTCCCACTCCCACATGTAAACCCTCAGGGGCAAGACCAGTCTGAGGCCCTAATTTAGTGACCACACCCTTTTCCACCAACTTCTCTGAAAGTATCCCTTTAATCTCGTCCTTACGGACATGTAAAGGGACATAGATATCAAAAAAACTTGCGATCAGAATTAAATCTGCTTTTGTGCATCGGTCCAACTTTTCAAGGGTGGGACTTGTTGCAAAGTCATCCATTTCAAATGCCATGTTTTAACTGTAGGCCTACCCCTACACACAGAGAAAAAACTGCCAACCAAAAGCAAGAAAGAAACTACTCACCGATCAAATGAGCACTGCAAGCCCGGAAAAAAGGACGGACGAGCCCCCAATTTATGTTACGCCCCTGTCTAGGGGGGTCGGAGCGCAACATAAATATAAAAAGGATATTCCCTCCCCTGTCCCCAAACCACAAGCTCAGGACTAGATGTTTGAGTATAGTAACAAGATTTATTACTAACTCAAGTTTTAACAAACAATACAATTAAACCATATAACTCAAGTTGAACAAAGGCCAAAACAACAAACAAAATCTATCTTTTAAATACCCTGACTAACCTTCAACAAAATAATCAAACAAACAAAAATACAGTTACTTATTCTGGCTCCCTAGGATACAGCAGATAAACAGGAGAAAAGGTTAATAAAAGGAAAATGGCAGTTCACCCCTACCAGCAATTTGCTATTCTTAAACAAGGAAAAATACAATACAATCTTACAGAAAAAACACTATAGCACCAAGGCTACTAAAGACACGTTAAATACAAAGTTTACTCTAAGGTTTGGAGGCCGAGGACAGAATGCGCTGCTGTCAGTTAGCTGTCACTGGACTGTTGGGCATCAGAGCATTTTAAACTGCAGAGATGATGAAGGAACCAATCAGCAGCCGACACAGCCCAGACCGAACCCACACCTCCAGCCAATCAGAGAGCGAGCACCTAAATAGGAGAATCACAGATCCACACACACAGAACACTCACTCTCACACAAAACACAGTAACACAAAGATCCTCACCAAATAGAGACTCTCACTCTGACACTGAATACAAATACATTTCCATATACGGCCAGGGCCGTAACAACACACACACACATGCTCACACACTGTGTTTGGTTTGTTTAGTTTAGTTATTTAGTTAGATTAATATTGTGTTTTAACCTTTATTATCTTATAAATAAATATTTGTGGATCATACATGCTGGTCTGTTTAATGTTGTACAGGAGTGAATAATGCCAACCGCTGCTGTGTCAAGAACTCCAAAATCCTTCAACCTTTACTATCTATTGATATAGTGATTTTTGGTTATAGTTATTAATTTAATTTTTAATCAGACTTCTAAATTGATCCTCTCCGGGAACCATCACCTTACCGTGGTGGAGAGGTTTGGGTGTCCCTATGAACCTGAGAGCTATGTTGTCTGGAGCCTGGTGCTCCTGGTAGGGTCTCCCATGGCAAATTGGTTTCAGGCGAGGGGCCAGACTAAGAATGGTTCAAAATACCCCAATGAATAATCGAGGTAGAGGACAAGTGACCCGGCCCGGAGGAAGCCCGGGGCCCACGCCTGGAGCCAGGCCCAGACGGAGGGCCCGTCAGCGAGCGTCTGGTGGCCGGGCTTGCCACGGAGCCCGGCCGGGAATATCCCGAAGAAGCAACGTGGCACCCCCCTCCTCTCCATCCTGTGGGCTCACCACCTGCGGGACGAACCGCTGGGGTAGGGTGCGCAGCCACATGGGTGGCAGCGAAGGCCAGGGACCTCGACGGACCGGACCTGGGCCGCAGAGGCTGGCTCTTGGGACGTGGAACGTCACCTCTCTGTGGGGGAAGGAGCCGGAGCTTGTGCGGGAGGTGGAGCGCTACCAGTTAGATCTGGTGGGGCTTACCTCTACGCACAGCCTCGGTTCTGGAACCGTACTCCTGGATAGGGGTTGGACTTTATTCTTCTCTGGAGTTGCCCAAGGTGCGAGGCGCCGGGCGGGTGTGGGGATACTCACAAATCCCCGGCTGAGTGCCGCTACGTTGGAGTTTACCCCGGTGGACGAGAGGGTCGCCTCCCTACGCCTTCGGGTTATGGGGGGGAAAACTCTGACTGTTGTTTGTGCGTATGCACCGAACAGCAGTTCGGAGTATTCGGCCTTCTTGGAGACCCTGAATGGAGTCCTGCATGGGGCTCCAGTAGGGGACTCCATAGTTCTCCTGGGAGACTTCAACGCGCACGTGGGCAACGATGGAGACACCTGGAGAGGCGTGATTGGGAGGAATGGCCCCCCTGATCTAAACCCGAGTGGTCGGTTGTTACTGGACTTCTGTGCTAGTCATGGACTGTCCATAACAAACACCATGTTCGAACATAAGGATGCTCATAAGTGTACGTGGTACCAGAGCACCCTAGGCCGAAGGTCGATGATCGATTTTGTTATCGTATCGTCTGATCTGAGGCCGCATGTTTTGGACACTCGGGTGAAGAGAGGGGCGGAGCTGTCAACTGATCACCATCTGGTGGTGAGTTGGGTCAGAGGGTGGGGGAAGACTCTGGACAGACCTGGTAAACCCAAACGGGTAGTGCGGGTGAACTGGGAACGTCTGGAGGAGGCCTCTGTCCGAGAGACTTTCAACTCACACCTCCGGCGGAGCTTTTCTGGCATCCCTGTGGAGGTTGGGGGCATTGAACCCGAGTGGGCGATGTTCAAAGCTTCCATTGCTGAAGCTGCGGCAGTGAGCTGTGGTCTAAAGGTCTTAGGTGCCTCAAGGGGCGGCAACCCTCGAACACCGATGTGGACACCGGTGGTCAGGGAAGCCGTCCGACTGAAGAAGGAGGCCTTCCGGGATATTTTATCTCGGAGGACTCCGGAGGCGGTTGCAAGGTACCGACAGGCCCGACGGGCAGCAGCTGCTGCCGTGAAGGAGGCAAAGCAGCGGGTGTGGGAGGAGTTCGGAGCAGCCATGGAGAAGGACTTTCGGTCGGCACCAAGGTGCTTCTGGAAAACCGTCCGGAACCTCAGGAGGGGGAAACGGGGAACCATCCAAGCTGTGTACAGTAAGGATGGGACACTGTTGACTTCAACTGAAGAGGTAATTGGGCGGTGGAAAGAGCACTTTGAGGAACTCCTGAATCCGACTAATACGCCCTCTTTTGTAGAGGCAGAGCTGGAAGCTGATGGGGGATCATCATCAATTTCCCTGGTGGAGGTCACTGAGGTAGTCAAACAACTCCACAGTGGCAAAGCCCCGGGGATTGATGAGATCCGTCCAGAAATGCTGAAAGCTTTGGGTGTGGAGGGGCTGTCTTGGATGACACGTCTCTTCAACATTGCGTGGAAGTCGGTGCTCTTCCAAAAAAAGGGGGACCAGAGAGTGTGTGCCAATTACAGGGGTATCACACTACTCAGCCTCCCTGGTAAAGTCTACTCCAAGGTGCTGGAAAGGAGGGTTTGGCCGATAGTCGAACCTCGGATTGAAGAGGAACAATGCGGATTCCGTCCTGGCCGTGGAACAACGGACCAGCTCTTCACTCTCGCAAGGATCCTGGAGGGGGCCTGGGAGTATGCCTATCCAGTCTACATGTGTTTTGTGGACTTGGAGAAGGCGTATGACTGGGTCTCCCGGGAGATACTGTGGGGGGTGCTGCGGGAGTACGGGGTGAGGGGGGCCCTTCTTAGGGCCATCCAATCTCTGTACGCCCAAAGCGAGAGCTGTGTCCGGATCCTCGGCAGTAAGTCGGACTCGTTTCCGGTGGGGGTTGGCCTCCGCCAGGGCTGCGCTTTGTCACCAATCCTGTTCGTGATATTCATGGACAGGATATCGAGGCGTAGTCGGGGGGGAGGAGGGTTTGCAGTTCGGTGTGCTGAGGATCTCATCGCTGCTTTTTGCAGATGATGTGGTCCTGTTGGCATCATCGGACTGTGACCTCCAGCACTCACTGGATCGGTTCGCAGCCGAGTGTGAAGCGGCTGGGATGAGGATCAGCACCTCTAAATCTGAGGCCATGGTTCTCAGCAGGAAACCGATGGATTGCCTACTCCGGGTAGGGAATGAGTCCTTACCCCAAGTGAAGGAGTTCAAGTACCTCGGGGTTTTGTTCGCGAGTGAGGGGACAATGGAACGTGAGATTGGCCGGAGAATCGGAGCAGCGGGGGCGGTACTGCATTCGCTTTACCGCACCGTTGTGACGAAAAGAGAGCTGAGCCGGAAGGCAAAGCTCTCGATCTACCGGGCAATCTTCATTCCTACTCTCACCTATGGTCATGAGTGTTGGGTCATGACCGAAAGAACGAGATCGCGGGTACAAGAGGCCGAAATGGGATTCCTCAGGAGGGTGGCTGGCGTCTCCCTTAGAGATAGGGTGAGAAGCTCAGTCATCCGTGAGGGACTCGGAGTAGAGCCGCTGCTCCTTTGCGTTGAAAGGAGCCAGTTGAGGTGGTTCGGGCATCTAGTAAGGATGCCCCCTGGGCGCCTCCCTAGGGAGGTGTTCCAGGCACGACCAGCTGGGTGGAGGCCACGGGGAAGACCCAGGACTAGGTGGAGAGATTATATCTCCACACTGGCCTGGGAACGCCTCGGGATCCCCCAGTCAGAGCTGGTTAATGTGGCCCGGGAAAGGGAAGTTTGGGGTCCCCTGCTGGAGCTGTTGCCCCCCCCGACCCGACCCCGGATAAGAGGTTGAAGATGAGTGAGTGAGTGTGAGTGTTCTAAATTGATAGTTTAGTATATTTAATGAGACTTAGCTATGAGACTACATTAATTTGCTATCGTTTTCTCTTTGTTTCAAAGAGTGGTGCCCCGAGGATGATTTAACACACATTAAATCATATTATTCATTATAATTAATAATTATTTTGATAATTATTATTTACTTTTGATAGCCATTTTAATGTCTTTTGAGCTTATGTACCAATGTAATTTGGTGCCTTGTTATTATTAATATATATTGATAATTAAGTAATATTAATTTTATTAATATTGATAATTTTCTTTAATATTGTCTAATAACTAGACTAGCTCCTACCTGCGTTCCCCAACAGGTCAATGATCAAACAAAGGCTCAATAATAGGTCAATGATCAAACAAAGGACCGATGATAGGTCAAGGATCAAACAAAGGATCAATGATAGGTCAATGATCAAACAAAGGATCGATGATAGGTCAATGATCAAACAAAGGACTTCAAGGTTTTGTTCATGCGCTCAACAGGACCGTTGGTCTGAGGGAATTAGACACTAATCTGAAGTGACTTGATGCCCAATAATGTACAGTTCCATAGTGTGCGTGACATGAACGAGGCGCCCTGGTCAGGATATCGTGTTGTTTAATCCATAAAGAATTAATCAAGAATGCATGCCGGTTAGATTTGTGTCCGCCTTGATGCCGACTTGCTCTGACGTCATGACCACGTGGGCAACGATGACCTCAAGAGACCGAGGCGGTCGCAGTTTTTAGAGCCAGGCGCCGCAGCTTCTCTCCACCGACTGCAAGACCCAGTGCATTATGGGAAACGCCTGGCTGTCGCCTGATCAAAGAGCTGATTGGTTCTTAGTTTGACAGCAAACACCACGTGTTGTAGAAAGTCACAACTTTCTGTGTAATTGTAATATTTAACACTAGATTGTATTAGTGTCATGTTGTGCAATGAAAGTTTCATCTGTTAACAAACACATCTTGTGTGGTTGATAATGATAATTATTATAATAATGAAGGTTATCTATATATAACACTTATCAAAACGAGTGCTCATTATGTGCTTTACAAGGTGGACATAACAATAATAAAGGATAGAATCCAACGCCAGATACACGCACATTTCCACATAGATTTACAAACAAATATAAATAAATCCCAACGTGGTCTGAAAACTACAAGTAGCCTACAGATCGGATCTAACAGGAATTAACTGTCTCTGTGACTTCCTGTAAATTCTTTGAAGGCTGCTGGAAACTGCCCAACTGGACCTCAGCTTCTCTCGGTCTTCGTGTCAAGAAACAAACTTTATAGAAATATGTGAACTTCTACCAGAACCCTAAAACCACCTGGACCACAGCGGTAAGACATTACGTCAGCCAGTTAAAGGTCACTATATGTCCTCTACAGCCCATAGATGTATAAGTGGTCCTTGTTGGGTGGACAGAGAGGACAGAGAGGACAGACAGTGGGGACTTTCTTCATGTTTACTGGATCATTAGACAGTAATGAGCCCCGGAGGAGCTCCAGCAGCTGGAGGCCGGACCCCAGAGGATCTGTGGACACTCGGACACTCTGGAGGATCTAACCAGCTACACTAACAGGCCAATTAGCACTCGCGCACTGCATCATGGGAAGACACTCTCAGGCTTTCGCTCTGGGTGTTTGTGCTCCTGTGTAGTGACCACAGGAAATACTGCTTTGTTTTGGCGTTTCTCTGGCGGGGGTTTGGTGGCGGCCACCGAGACAAAGGAATTACCTGGAGGTTAGAAAGTTTAGAAAGTAAATAGATGATGTCACTCACAGGAAACTAATCTGAGATATCTACGACTATTACAGAGTTTATGTTTTACCCAAATAAGTCCCTGGATTCCCTGCCGATCATTTTCCAAATCATCAATTTTAAGATTTTCTTACTTCATCAGAGCCGCTGGTTTCATTTCATTTCTAAAATGATCATCTAAATAATCACATTAAACATTTACTCTCCTGTATGTTTAGTCTGGGGCGGTGGTTGTATCCTTTCTAAATCTACTAATCATCAAAACAGAATCGACATAATCTAGTTGACGTAATATATATATATATATATATATATATAAATAAATAAAAATATTATGGCTGTCAAAGTGAAAACGATAATAACTCATTAATGCAAATTGTAGCGGCTCAGTTCTAAAGATACTGGTATCATAGTAAAGTTGAGAACCTGATGAACCCATCGGTACCAACAAGGTCATGAAGGAGGTTAAATAATGCTCCAAACTTGCGCTAAATTATAGTGAGGAAAAACTGTCATGTCCATCTTCAAAGGGGTCCCTTGACCTCTGACCCCCAGATATGTGAATGTAAATGGGTTCTATGGGTACCCACGAGTCTCCCCTTTACAGACATGCCCACTTTATGATAATCACATGCAGTTTGGGGCAAGTCATAGTCAAGTCAGCACACTGACACACTGACAGCTGTTGTTTCCTGTTGGGCTGCAGTTTGCCATGTTATGATCTGAGCATATTGTTTTATGCTAAATGCAGAACCTGTGAAGGTTTCTGGACAATATCTGTTATTGTTTTGTGTTGTTAACTGATTTACAATAATAAATATATACATACATTTACATAAAGCAGCATATTTGTCCACTCCCATGTTGATAAGAGGATTAAATACTTGAAAAATCTCCCTTTAAGGTACATTTAGAACAGATAATGAATGTGTGATTACTTTCCGATTAATCGCGTTTTGATATTTTAATATTATATTTTAGCCCCAGTTTAGTCAAATTACAAACTCGTATGGTGATGCGGTTAAAACCAGGGATGGTTTCGAAAATGTATGTCTACCTCTAGACATTCTATACTATGACATTTTTTCCCGAAAATTTTCGAATTACTATAGTATGACTTTTTCCATGAAATTTTCGAAATTTTAAACTAAGTTTTTTTTTCCACCAAATTAATCGACAGACTATACTATGCCTTTTTTCATGAAAATTTTCGACATTCTATACTATGACATTTTTTTACGAATATTTTCGACAATTTTCATGAAAAAAGTCATACTATAGTATGACTTTTTTCATGAAAATTTTCGAAATTTTAAACTGAGTTTTTTTTCCACAAAATTAATCGACAGACTATACTATTCCTTTTTTCATGAAAATTTTCGACATTCTATACTATGACATTTTTTTACGAATATTTTCGACATGCTATAGTATGACTTTTTTCATGAACCTTCTCGAAATTTTTATCTAAGTTTTTTTTCCACCAAATTAATCGACAGACTATGCTATGCCTTTTTTCATGAAAATTTTCGACATTCTATACTATCACATTTTTTCACGAACATTTTCGACATATAGTATGACTTTTTTTCATGAAATTTTTCGACATACTATAGTATGACTTTTTTCCATGAACATTTCCAACATACTATAGTATGACTTTTATTTTAATACATTTTTCGAGATACTATAGTATGACTTTTTTTCAAGAAAATTTTCGACATCCTATAGTATGACTTTTTCTCGTGAGAATTTTCGCCATACTAATGTATGACTTTTTTTCATGAAAATTTTCGACATAGCATAGTATGACTTTTTTATCATGAATTTTTTCGACATACTATATTATGACTTTTTTCATGAAAATTTTCAACATACTATAGTATGACTTTTTCTCGTGAGAATTTACGTCGTACTAAAGTATGACTTTTTTTCATGAAAATTTTCGACATAGTATAGTATGACTTTTTTATCATGAATTTTTTCGACATACTATATTATGACTTTTTTTCATGAAAATTTTCGACATACTATAGTATAACTTTTTCTCATGAGAATTTTCGCCATATTATAGTATGCCTTTTTTTCATGAAAATCTTCGACATACTATACTATGACTTTTTTTCAAGAAATTTTTCGACATAGTATAGTATGACTTTTTTTCATGAAAATTTTCAACATACTACAGTATGACTTTTTTCAAGAAATTTTTCGACATACTATGGTATGACTTTTTTCATGAAATTTTTCGACATACTATGGTATGACTTTTTTTCATGAAATTTTTTGGACACACTATAGTATGACTTTTTTTCATGAAATTTTTCGACATAGTATAGTATGACTTTTTTTCATGAAAATTTTCGAAATACTATAGTATGACTTTTTTTCATGAAATTTTTCGACATACTATGGTATGACTTTTTTATCATGAAATTTTTCGACATACTATACTATGACTTTTTTTCATGATATTTTTGGACATACTATAGTATGACTTTTTCTCATGAAAATTTTCGACATACTATAGTATGACTTTTTTTCATGAACATTTTCGACATCCTATAGTATGACTTTTTTTCATGAAAATTTTCGACATACTATAGTATGACTTTTTCTCATGAAAATTTTCGACATACTAGAGTATGACTTTTTTATCATGAAATTTTCCGACATACTATAGTATGACTTTTTTTCATGAAATTTTTCGACATACTATAGTATGACTTTTTCTCATGAAAATGTTCGACAAACTATAGTATGACTTTTTTTCATGAAATTTTTCGACATACTATAGTATGACTTTTTCTCATGAAAATTTTCGACATACTATAGTATGACTTTTTTATCATGAAATTTTCCGACATACTATAGTATGACTTTTTTTCATGAAATTTTTCGACATACTATAGTATGACTTTTTTTCACGAAATTTTTCGACATACTATAGTATGACTTTTTTTCATGAAACTTTTCGACATACTATAGTATGACTTTTTCTCATGAACATTTTCGACATCCTATAGTATGACTTTTTTTCATGAGAACCTTGCCATACTATAGTATGGCTTTTTTCCATGAAAATCTTCGACATACTATACTATGACTTTTTTTCAAGAAAATTTTCGACATCCTATAGTATGACTTTTTTTCATGAAAATTTTCGACATACTAAAGTATGACTTTTTTTCATGAAAATTTTCGACATAGTATAGTATGACTTTTTTATCATGAATTTTTTCGACATACTATATTATGACTTTTTTTCATGAAAATTTTCGACATACTATAGTATGACTTTTTCTCATGAGAATTTTCGCCATATTATAGTATGGCTTTTTTTCATGAAAATCTTCGACATACTATACTATGACTTTTTTTCAAGAAATTTTTCGACATAGTATAGTATGACTTTTTTTCATGAAAATTTTCAACATACTACAGTATGACTTTCTTCAAGAGATTTTTCGACATACTATGGTATGACTTTTTTCATGAAATTTTTCGACATACTATGGTATGACTTTTTTTCATGAAATTTTTTGGACAAACTATAGTATGACTTTTTTTCATGAAATTTTTCGACATAGTATAGTATGACTTTTTTTTATGAAAATTTTCGACATACTATAGTATGACTTTTTTTCATGAAATTTTTCGACATACTATGGTATGACTTTTTTATCATGAAATTTTTCGACATACTATACTATGACTTTTTTTCATGATATTTTTGGACATACTATAGTATGACTTTTTTTCATGAAAATTTTCGACATACTATAGTATGACTTTTTCTCATGAAAATTTTCGACATACTAGAGTATGACTTTTTTATCATGAAATTTTCCGACATACTATAGTATGACTTTTTTTCATGAAATTTTTCGACATACTATAGTATGACTTTTTCTCATGAAAATTTTCGACATACTATAGTATGACTTTTTTTCATGAAATTTTTCGACATACCATAGTATGACTTTTTCTCATGAAATTTTTCGACATACTATAGTATGACTTTTTTATCATGAAATTTTCCGACATACTATAGTATGACTTTTTTTCATGAAATTTTTCGACATACTATAGTATGACTTTTTTTCATGAAATTTTTCGACATACTATAGTATGACTTTTTTTCATGAAATTTTTCGACATACTATAGTATGACTTTTTCTCATGAACATTTTCGACATCCTATAGTATGACTTTTTTTCATGAGAACCTTGCCATACTATAGTATGGCTTTTTTCCATGAAAATCTTCGACATACTATACTATGACTTTTTTTCAAGAAAATTTTCGACATCCTATAGTATGACTTTTTTTCATGAAAATTTTCGAAATACTATAGGATGACTTTTTTTCATGAAATTTTTCGACATACTATAGTATGACTTTTTTTCATAAAAACCTTCGACCTACTATACTATTACTTTTTTTCATGAAATTTTTCGTCATACTAAAGTATGACTTTTTTTCATGAAAATTTTCGACATACTATAGTATGACTTTTTCTTATGAGAATTTTCGCCATACTATAGTAAGGCTTTTTTTCATGAAAATCTTCGCCATAGTATACTATGACTTTTTTTCATGAAATTTTTCATCATACTAAAGTATGACTTTTTTTCATGAAAATTTTTGACATACTATAGTATGACTTTTTTATCATGAAATTTTTCGACATGCTATAGTATGACCTTTTTATCATGAACATTTTCGACATACTATAGTATGACTTTTTCTCATGAGAATTCTCGCCATATTATAGTATGGCTTTTTTTCATGAAAATCTTCGACATACTATACTATGTCTTTTTTCACGAAATTTTTCGACATACTATGGTCTGGTTTTTTTAACGAAATTTTCCGACATACTATGGTATGACTTTTTTTCATGAAATTTTTTTGACTCACTATAGTATGACTTTTTTTCATGAAATTTTTCGACATACCATAGTATGACTTTTTTTCATGAAATTTTTCGACATACTATAGTATGAATTTTTTCATGAAAATCTTCGACATACTATACTATATCTTTTTTCACGAAATTTTTCGACATACTATGGTGTGGTTTTTTTAACGAAATTTTCCGACATACTATACTATGACTTTTTTTCATGAACATTTTCGACATACTATAGTATGACTTTTTTCAAGAAATTTTTAGACATACTATGGTATGACTTTTTTCATGAAATTTTTCGACATACTATGGTATGATTTTTTTCATGAAATTTTTTGGACACACTATAGTATGACTTTTTTTCAAGAAAATTTTCGACATCCTATAGTATGACTTTTTGTCATGAAATTTTTCGACATACTATAGTAAGACTTTTTTTCATGAAATTTTTCGACATACTATAGTATGACTTTTTTTCATGAAATTTTCGACATGCTATAGTATGACTTTTTTTCATGAACATTTTCGACATACTATAGTATGACTTTTTTTTCATGAAATTTTCGACATGCTATAGTATGACTTTTTTTATATGAACATTTTCGACATCCTAAGGTATGACTTTTTTTCATGAAATTTTTCGACATACTATAGTATGACTTTTTCTCATGAAATTTTTGGACGTACTATAGTATGACTTTTTTTCATGAAATTTTTCGACATACTATAGTATGACTTTTTTTCATGAAATTTTCCACATGCTATAGTATGACTTTTTCTCATGAAAATTTTCGACATACTATAGTATGACTTTTTTTTCATGAAATTTTTCGACACACTATAGTAATACTCTTTCTCATGAGAATTTTCGCCATACTTTAGAATGACTTTTTTTCATGAAAATTTTCGACATACTATAGTATGACTTTTTTTCATGAAAATCTTCGACATACTATACTATGACTTTTTTCACGAAATTTTTCGACATACTATGGTATGATTTTTTTAACGAAATTTTCCGACATACTATGGTATGACTTTTTTTCATTAAATTTTTTTGACTCACTATAGTGTGACTTTTTTTCATGAAATTTTTCGACACACTATAGTATGACTTTTTCTCATGAAAATTTTCGACACACTATAGTATGACTTTTTTATCATGAAATTTTCCGACATACTATAGTATGACTTTTTTTCATGAACATTTTCGACATACTATAGTATGATTTTTTTCAAGAAATTTTTCGACATACTATGGTATGACTTTTTTCATGAAATTTTTCGACATACTATAGTATGTCTTTTTCTCATGAAAATTTTCGAAATACTATAGTATGACTTTTTCTCATGAAAATTTTCGACATACTATAGTATGACTTTTTTTCATGAACATTTTCGACATCCTATAGTATGACTTTTTTTCATGAGAACCTTGCCATAATATAGTATGGCTTTTTTCCATGAAAATCTTAGACATACTATACTATGACTTGTTTTCATGAAATTTTTCGACATACTATAGTATGACTTTTTTTCATGAAATTTTTCGACATACTATAGTATGACTTTTTCTTATGAGAATTTTCGCCATACTATAGTATGGCGTTTTTTCATGAAAATCTTCCCCATACTATACTATGACTTTTTTTCATGAAATTTTTCGTCATACTATAGTATGACTTTTTATCATGAAAATTTTTGACATACTATAGTATGACTTTTTTATCATGAAATTTTTCGACATGCTATAGTATGACCTTTTTATCATGAACATTTTCGACATACTATAGTATGACTTTTTCTCATGAGAATTCTCGCCATATTATAGTATGGCTTTTTTTCATGAAAATCTTCGACATACTATACTATGTCTTTTTTCACGAAATTTTTCGACATACTATGGTCTGGTTTTTTTAACGAAATTTTCCGACATACTATGGTATGACTTTTTTTCATGAAATTTTTTTGACTCACTATAGTATGACTTTTTTTCATGAAATTTTTCGACATACCATAGTATGACTTTTTTTCATGAAATTTTTCGACATACTATAGTATGAATTTTTTCATGAAAATCTTCGACATACTATACTATATCTTTTTTCACGAAATTTTTCGACATACTATGGTGTGGTTTTTTTAACGAAATTTTCCGACATACTATACTATGACTTTTTTTCATGAACATTTTCGACATACTATAGTATGACTTTTTTCAAGAAATTTTTAGACATACTATGGTATGACTTTTTTCATGAAATTTTTCGACATACTATGGTATGATTTTTTTCATGAAATTTTTTGGACACACTATAGTATGACTTTTTTTCAAGAAAATTTTCGACATCCTATAGTATGACTTTTTGTCATGAAATTTTTCGACATACTATAGTAAGACTTTTTTTCATGAAATTTTTCGACATACTATAGTATGACTTTTTTTCATGAAATTTTCGACATGCTATAGTATGACTTTTTTTCATGAACATTTTCGACATACTATAGTATGACTTTTTTTTCATGAAATTTTCGACATGCTATAGTATGACTTTTTTTATATGAACATTTTCGACATCCTAAGGTATGACTTTTTTTCATGAAATTTTTCGACATACTATAGTATGACTTTTTCTCATGAAATTTTTGGACGTACTATAGTATGACTTTTTTTCATGAAATTTTTCGACATACTATAGTATGACTTTTTTTCATGAAATTTTCCACATGCTATAGTATGACTTTTTCTCATGAAAATTTTCGACATACTATAGTATGACTTTTTTTTCATGAAATTTTTCGACACACTATAGTAATACTCTTTCTCATGAGAATTTTCGCCATACTTTAGAATGACTTTTTTTCATGAAAATTTTCGACATACTATAGTATGACTTTTTTTCATGAAAATCTTCGACATACTATACTATGACTTTTTTCACGAAATTTTTCGACATACTATGGTATGATTTTTTTAACGAAATTTTCCGACATACTATGGTATGACTTTTTTTCATTAAATTTTTTTGACTCACTATAGTGTGACTTTTTTTCATGAAATTTTTCGACACACTATAGTATGACTTTTTCTCATGAAAATTTTCGACACACTATAGTATGACTTTTTTATCATGAAATTTTCCGACATACTATAGTATGACTTTTTTTCATGAACATTTTCGACATACTATAGTATGATTTTTTTCAAGAAATTTTTCGACATACTATGGTATGACTTTTTTCATGAAATTTTTCGACATACTATAGTATGTCTTTTTCTCATGAAAATTTTCGAAATACTATAGTATGACTTTTTCTCATGAAAATTTTCGACATACTATAGTATGACTTTTTTTCATGAACATTTTCGACATCCTATAGTATGACTTTTTTTCATGAGAACCTTGCCATAATATAGTATGGCTTTTTTCCATGAAAATCTTAGACATACTATACTATGACTTGTTTTCATGAAATTTTTCGACATACTATAGTATGACTTTTTTTCATGAAATTTTTCGACATACTATAGTATGACTTTTTCTTATGAGAATTTTCGCCATACTATAGTATGGCGTTTTTTCATGAAAATCTTCCCCATACTATACTATGACTTTTTTTCATGAAATTTTTCGTCATACTATAGTATGACTTTTTATCATGAAATTTTTCGACATACTATAGTATGACTTTTTTATCATGAACATTTTCGACATACTACAGTATAACTTTTTCTCATGAGAATTTTCGCCATATTATAGTATGGCTTTTTTCAGGAAAATCTTCGACATACTATACTATGACTTTTTTCACGAAATTTTTCGACATACTATGGTATGACTTTTTTAATGAAATTTTCCGACATACTATGGTATGACTTTTTTTCATGAAATTTTTTTGACACACTATAGTATGACTTTTTTTCATGAAATTTTTCGACATACTATAGTATGACTTTTTTCCCTGAAATTTTTCGACATACTATAGTATGACTTTTTTTCATGAAATTTTCGACATGCTATAGTATGACTTTTTTTCATGAACATTTTCGACATACTATAGTATGACTTTTTTTCATGAAATTTTTCGACATACTATATTATGACTTTTTTTTCATGAAATTTCCGACATACTATAGTATGACTTTTTTTCATGAACATTTTCGTCATCCTATAGTATGACTTTTTTTCATGAACATTTTCGACATATAGTATGACTTTTTCTCATGAAAATTTTCGACATACTATAGTATGACTTTTTTATCACGAAATTTTCCGACATACTATAGTATGACTTTTTTTTCATGAAATTTTTCGATATGCTATAGTATGACTTTTTTCAAGAAATTTTCGGCATCCTATAGTATGACTTTTTTTTCATGAAATTTTTCGACATACTATAGTATGACTTTTTTTTTATTAAATTTTTTGACATACTATAGTATGACTTTTTTATCACGAAATTTTCCGATATACTATAGTATGACTTTTTTTCATGAAAATTTTCGACATCCTATAGTATGACTTTTTTTCATGAAAATTTTCGACATATTATAGTATGACTTTATTTCATGAAAATCTTCGACGTCCTATACTATGACTTTTTTTCGTGACATTTTTCGTCATACTAAAGTATGACTTTTTTTCATGAAAATTGTCGACATACTATAGTATGACTTTTTCTTATGAGAATTTTCGCCATACTATAGTATGGCTTTTTTTCATGACATTTTTCGACATACTATAGTATGATTTTTTTTCATGAACCTTTTCGACATACTATAGTATGACTTTTTTCATGAGATTTTTCGACATACTATAGTATGACTTTTCTCATGAGATTTTTCGACATACTAGAGTATAACTTTTTTTCATTAGGATCTTCTTCATACTATAGTATGACTTTTTTTCATGACATTTTTCGACATACTATACTATGACTTTTCTTCATAAAATTTTCGACATACTATAGTATGACTTCTTTCGTGAAATTTTCCCTCCCACCTGGATGATGATGATGGAGACCAGTCCCTCCCACCTCATGATGATGATGATCGAGACCAGTCCTTCCCACCTGGATGATGATGATGATGGAGACCAGTCCCTCCCACCTGGATGATGATGATGATGGAGATCAGTCCCTCCCACCTGGATGATGATGATGATGGAGACCAGTCCCTCCCACCTGGATGATGATGATGATGGAGACCAGTCCCTCCTACCTCATGATGATGATGATGGAGACCAGTCCCTCCCACCTGATGATGATGATGATGGAGACCAGTCCCTCCCACCTCATGATGATGATGATGGAGACCAGTCCCTCCTACCTCATGATGATGATGATGGAGACCAGTCCCTCCCACCTGATGATGATGATGATGGAGACCAGTCCCTCCCACCTCATGATGATGATGATGGAGACCAGTCCCTCTCACCTGATGATGATAATGATGGAGACCAGTTCCTCTCACCTGATGATGATGATGATGATGATGGAGACCAGTCCCTCCCACCGGATGATGATGATGATGATGATGGAGACCAGTCCCTCCCACCTGGATGATGATGATGATGGAGACCAGTCCCTCCCACCTCATGATGATGATGATGGAGATCAGTCTCTCCCACCTGATGATGATGATGATGGAGACCAGTCCCGCCCACCTGATGATGATGATGCTGGAGACCAGTCCCTCCCACCTGGATGATGATGATGATGGAGACCAGTCCCTCCCACCTGGATGATGATGATGATGGAGACCAGTCCCTCCCACCTGGATGATGATGATGCTGGAGACCAGTCCCTCCCACCTGGATGATGATGATGATGGAGAACAGTCCCTCCCACCCGATGATGATGATGCTGGAGACCAGTCCCTCCCACCTGATGATGATGACGATGGAGACCAGTCCCTCCCACCTGGATGATGATGATGATGGAGACCAGTCCCTCCCACCTGATGATGACAATGATGGAGGCCAGTCCCTCCCACCTGGATGATGATGATGCTGGAGACCAGTACCTCCCACATGGATGATGATGATGATGGAGACCAGTCCCTCCCACCTGATGATGATAATGATGGAAACCAGTCCCTCCCACCTGATGATGATGATGATGGAGACACAGGAAACCAGGAAATATGATTGTTTGTTAGTTTTAATTTGAACAATTCTCAAACTTCATTATACAAAACTCAAATAAAAACTTTATTTCAATAGTGAAAAACATCAATCGGTGTTGACACATTAAAAATAACACAAAAGAAAACCTGACAAACAGTGAGGTTCCTTATGGAGGACTGAAGATGCCAAAATAAAAAATAAATGAATAAATAACTCGATAAATAAATAAATAAATATGTCATTAAATGTAGCCAAAAAACAAATATTTTGAATAAATGTAGGTATTAATTAATTGATAAAATGTGACAAATGGATATTTCTGTTTTAATTTGCTCTTTCATTTGTTTGTATTAATTCCCTTATTTATTTACTCTTCTGTTTAATTTTCCCTTTTGTTTATTTATGTATTTATTCTTATGCATTTTTTAAATGAAATTTTAAAATAAAAATAAAAAATGCCCTAAATATTCCTAAATGTTGCAGAAAAATGATTTTCTGAGTCTTGATGATTTCCAAGGTGTGTTCAGGGTGATAAGATCAGATGTCAGAAGATCACAGACAGGGTTTTATAACTTCTTAATTTTTTAATGGAAAAACGTGAAAACCAAATAAAAGGAGCATGAAGGTCACTTCAGGGTCAAAGTTCACCTCCTAACCTTCATGATCGAATGACAACCTGCAAAAACAAAATGGCCGCCACGGCCCTCAGGGTCCAAATTTGCAGCGTCCTGATATCTATATCTGTTCATAACATATAAACCTACATCTGTGACCAATGTGTTGCTTTCATCACTAAATACACAGTTGTTACGCTGAACTGCGGCGCTATCAGAACATCACATTCCACTGAGTACACCGCAAGCAGAAACAGGTACAACGGCGACTATGGACCTCACGATCAGTTCCCCCCAGGAATACCGGACAGACGCAAAACACTATTTCCTATCAGAAAAGTCCACTTCATTTAAAGTAGGAGGGCAAAATATTAGGAACACCTCTGAGACACCAAAGAAATTAGCTTCTATATGATGGAGACATTTTATATCAGAGACTTCTAATCAAACAAAGCGACTGCACGTCAGAGTCCTCAGGGTGTGCTGTCGGATCTCGGCGGTTCTGATGCCGTAGATGATCGGGTTGAAACAGCTCGGGAACAGCAGGTACATGGTGCTGATGAAGACCCGGACCGCGGCGGGAAGACCGTTTCTGATCCGATACGACAGGAAAGCAACGAGCGCGATGGTCAGGCTGACGGTGATGACCACGATGTGGGTCACGCAGGTGTGAAGCGCTTTGACACCCGTCTTGCCGGACCTGAGCACAGAGCTGAATATGACCACGTAGGAGGCGGCGGTGAAGATGAAGTCGGCTACAGGGATGAGGAATATAGTCAGTAACCCGATGAGGCTGTTGACGGCGGTGCTTCCACAGGCCAGTTGCACTAACGCCATGTGCTCACAGAAACAGTGGTTCATCACGTTTCTGAAGCAGAAGGACAAAGATCCAGCCAGACTCACCACCAGCGTGATCAGGACGAAGTTTCTGACCACGAGCGGGACGATAAACTTGAGGAATCTGGGTAAAGCCATGCGTTCTTGGTAGTAGAGAGGCGTGCAGATGGCGAAGTAGCGGTCCAACGCCATCCACACCAGCAACGTGGACTGAAAAGCTCCTAAGAAGTGAACAAAATACATCTGAACCAGGCAGCCGCTCAGAGAGATCCCCCTCCAGTCCAACAGGAAGCTCAGCAGCATGAAGGGGACGAAGAACAGCGGGAGGCTCAGGTCCACGAACGCCATACCGGCGATGAGGACGCACATCGGAGAGTGGAGGCTTCTCTCTGAAACGACGACGTACAGCAGCAGGGAGTTGGCCGACAGCGACACCACGAACATGATGAAGAACGGGATGAAGAGGACGGGCCTCAGAGCTCCCAGCTCACTGAAGCCGTTGAGAACGAAGTGTTTGTGCGAGGAGACGTTCTCCATCCTCCCCTCCTCAGAAAACCTCCTAGTTCAGGGCTTCAGGTGGATCAGCCTGAAAGAGGAGAAACATTTTTAAAAGTCCAGTCATGTCTTCATAGAGACGATCTGTCATATAGACGGTCTCTGGGAGACAAACATTACTGGGTGGACAACAAATATAAGGAGTAAAGCACTGTGGTGGGGGGGGGGGGGGCACCTTCTGTGTTCTCTCATCTTTACTCCAAACACAAAATAATAATTATTATTTATACCAAAGTGTTTCTCCATATTGTAACTCTACTGACTGCGGGGGTCTTTAGGGGGAAACAACAGGTCAACAGTAGAGGTCACATAGAAGTGGTGAACATCATCTGAAAGCTGGAACCTGAACAATATAAACAATCAATTAACATAAATGTTTAAAGTGTATCAGGGTTTAGAACCTGATGATAGAAGTATCTGATGTCCATCCTCATGCTCTATTATGTCTCACAGGTTGATACCATTTGTTCCACAGATTCAGTGCTAAATTTAACCATTTTTTACCACTGGAGAATTGATAAAAATGATCAATAATCCTCCAAAATACCACATTAAGACACCAAGACCTTGAGGAACAACATAGAAAAAGACATGCTGTGATTTGGGATCATAAACTTTTGACATTCGGAGATTTCTGGATAGACGATGCAGAATGTTACTCTGTGAGGACGTCTGAGGAAAACAACAAAAACAAACCAAACAGACACACAGCAAGTTAGCACATTGTTTAACATTCAACAGGTACAGGATGTCCTCTGGCTGCAGGGGGAACCTGGAAAGGGCTCAACATATAATATAACACATAAATATACACCAAGACAAGAACAACACATCAACACCATCCACGAAACATTTTGGCAAACAAACGTTACCCAAAGCAAAGCTGGCTCATGGCTCACACTGGCGGAGTTAGATAGTTTAACTGGTTCCCAGTTCAGTCTAGAAAGGTCACTATAGGTCAGTCATTAGATGTGGATATAGAACATGAAGAGCTGCTGTATGTAGAGAAGAAATCAGCAGGTTTTACTTGTTCTCGGTCAGTAAACGTGTCCCGTCTGCAGGGTGATGATGTCAGCTGCTGACTCTCCTCCGTCCATCCCTTCATCCACCTGTCCCTGCTGAGCGCTGACTCAGCACTTTAATACCCTCCGTCTGACGAAAAGGTCCCAGAGAGCGTCGGTGTCACGCAATCAAAATGAGAAACTAAATATGGAAACTCGCTTCTGAAGCACCTTGAAGCAAATTAAAAAAAGTTCTTCCCATTAAAGTTAGAAGGACAGAATGGACCCTGAATGATTGCTAATACAGTATGTGTCCTCAAACTGACAATTCATGCCTTAAATGTTCACATTTCTCCCTTAGATTTCGCACTTTCTCTTAAATTAATGGTAGGTTGTTGCCGTCAGCTAGTGAGGATCCCCCCCCATTGATGAATGATTATAACTAGTCTTTTAGCAAATGAACAGTCAATCATCACTCAAAACCAATTGATGGTTTGAGTGTTTGTCAGGGACCACAGATTTAGGGCCAGTGGAGCCGAGGTGGGATGATTACATCCTCACCATCAAATAGGTGCTGTCTGCATTCTGACCCATATTTACAATTGACTTGATGCCCAATAATCCGAACAGTTCCATACCATGCAGTACATGAACGAGGAGCGTTGGTCAGTCAGGACTTCTTTCTGGATCCCAACTCGGAATATCAACCAAAACAGCGCCTGTACAACACTCTCTACAGAGATGATGCACAGAACCACTGCTTCAGGATATCACGTTGTGTAATCCATCAGAACCAACACAAAGCACTCTGGTAAAACGGCCCAATGAGGTCTTTGCCAAAACTCTCAAATGGAACCTCAAAGAGTGGCAATGGGCGCAAAGGCGTTCTCAGGAAGTCCGGTTGGTTAACGAGCTGGAATTCAGGCTAAGACGTACACCAGAGACTTACATTTCCCGGGTCAATAGAATCGGGCCACTATCCGGTCTAGTGTGTTGTCATTCACCATGGGGAAACAGCTTTCCTGGTGGCTTTTTGGTACCAGCAACTGGATAATTTCTCCTCCTGTCTGAGTGTCACGACTCACTCTGTACAACCAGTAAGAAGGGTGGCTGCACTGCGTCAGGGCATACCAGAAGGCCTGGTGTACGACCTGCACTGCAAACAACAGAGGACGTAGCCACCTATCCCAACTGCGGATGTCTTCGTGCATAAACTTAAGGATCAATGATAGGTCTGTTGTGACCTGACCATCCAAGATGGTGGCAAAGACATGAACTGCACTTCCCAGGATTCCTTTGGGTCACTCATTGAGTAGCTCCACCCATGGACTCAGTAACCATTTCCATTGGCTACTTTAACATGATGACTCATTCACAAGTACATGTGAATTCGGCTGCTGACCTGGAGGAAGGTCACTCTCTTTGCTCTCTTGTTCCTAGCCTTTAAACACCCCTGCCCCGCAGGAGGTCAGCTGCGGCCCTTCTCACCTAAGCTCTCCAGCCAGAGACTGCATGAAGAAGCAGCTCTGCTCTGATCTATGTCTTTTAAGCAGACAGACATAGAAACACAAGGAACTTCTAAAGGCAGAAGACGCGAGTGCCTGCCTTTTGATCAACTAACTTCAACCAAGGAAGTTAGCACCAAGCCACCAAGCTGCAGAAACAGGACTGGACCAGTTTCCTTCCAGCTGCACAACTGGATCTCACACAGCAAGGACAACAACAACTTCGACCCTGGAACCACAACCTTCTCCAGTCGGCTTTCTCCAATCCCTCCTTGGAATTACAACCCCTTTCTTCCATGTAGTGGTAACGTACTGGGCTTTACCTTAGCATTAGTAATTGCACACGGCTGAGCAAGACTGTCCAACTTTAACTACAGTGAATGTACATGTATTGATTTGGTTTGATGTAATTCATTAAGTTTTACTGTTGTGATAGTGTTGTAGTCAGGATATTTGGTTAGCTGGCTTCGCCACATCTGATATGTTTAGTTTATGCTCCACACAGACATAGGGTCTTGCATGCAAACTAACCATCTTTTCTAACCATCTGCATCATCTGACACACATTAAGATCACTTACATAAACTGTGAATTGGTTTTAAACACAAACATACACATTCAGATAACCCCAACCCCCACATCACACCTCTTTGTTCTCCCTGAGCCCATGTGCTCCAAAGGACAAAGAGGTCATGTGGTGACACCCTGGCGACCATCTTTGATCCGGCCATCTTTGTAGTTTTACAGTGCTCGCCATTTTGTTTTGTAGGCCATGCAGACATCAAAGACAAGTAGCCATCTTGTCTTTGTCTCCCTCTCTCTCTCTCTCCCTCTCTCTCTCTCTCTCTCTCTCTCTCTCACACACACACACACACATGCTCACACACTGTGTTTGGTTTGTTTAGTTTAGTTATTTAGTTAGATTAATATTGTGTTTTAACCTTTATTATCTTATAAATAAATATGTGTGGATCATACATGCTGGTCTGTTTAATGTTTTACAAGAGTGAATAATGCCAACCGCTGCTGTGTCAAGAACTCCAAAATCCTTCAACCTTTACTATCTATTGATATAGTTATTTTTGGTTATAGTTATTAATTTAATTATTAATCAGAGTTCTAAATTGATAGTTTAGTATATTTAATGAGACTTAGCTATGAGACTACATTAATTTGCTATCGTTTTCTCTTTGTTTCAAAGAGTGGTGCCCCGAGGATGATTTAATATACATTAAATCATATTATTCATTATAATTAATAATTATTTTGATAATTATTATTTACTTTTGATAGCCATTTTAATGTCTTTTGAGCTTATGTACCAATGTAATTTGGTGCCCTGTTATTATTAATATATATTGATAATTAAGTAATAATAATTTTATTAATATTGATAATTTTCTTTAATATTGTCTAATAACTAGACCAGCTCCTACCTGCGTTCCCCAACATTTGGTGCCCCGTGTGAGGCATAGTATTGTTGGCAAATTATTCATAATTGTGCAATATTAATTTTCAGCATCATTTTTGGTCAAAACCGAAAATTTCATATTCCACTTCTAAACAAACCAAAAGTGTTGACATTCTACACCACTAGTCTTCCACAGGAGTAGACGTCCAGCTGTACTTTTAAGCAAGTACATTCTGGTTAGAATTGTAATTTGAGAGACACTGATATTAACACTTAAACCTTCATAGTGTTAATTTTAAGAACTTGCTTTTGCTGCTAATTCAAGTTAACCTACTCTGTAGAACTTGAAAGAATTTTGGTTCAGCATTTGAATACCACGTATTCAATGCAATCTAGTCAAGTTGTCATAATTTGCTGTTAATCTAAGTGTTCCTTTAATGACACAGCGTGCCACCGGCCCTGTGTAACATAGAGAGCTTGTACCTGACTGTCACTGCCATGCATTTCAGCCTGACTGAGTTAAATTGAGCCTGATAGGAGCCACAGCGTGCTACCAGCCCTGTGAAATAAGTTTGCACCTAGCTGTTACTTTCACGCGTTCCAGCTTGAGTCACCTTTAAGAGACATCATCACAACTGTTACTGCCTTGCATCTTAGTTAGTGCATGTTGTGTGTAAGCAAACTTGTTTTGTAAACCTGTGTTTACTTTACTGGCCCCTTTTGTTTTATGCCCACTAGAGTCACTAGTTGGTGCTGTAGCTACCCCTCCTCCACAGGAAGCTACCCCCCATAGTGTAGGCCAGTGTATTGTTGTTAGGCTAGTGTACCTACTGCTACACTACAAGGTGTCTGCCAAAGCAACACCATAGCCACAACATTATTTTTCTTGGTACTAGACACCTTGTTTAGTTTTACCCTCCATTCCAGGCATAACAATGGAGAACCCCTGTGTAGAGCTTTTGATTTCCTCCGTAGCACAGAGCCTAAACCCTGGCTGCCCTGAACTCATCAGCAGGTTGAGTTTCAGTGAGTGCAGGAAAGAAATGGAATCGCTACTCACAGACAGGTGTGATGCGCAGACCGCATCCAAAGATTCATTGTTTAAATGCTTGCTTCTGATTTTTCACAGGCAACCAGTCTTGCTGTTCAGAGCAAAGCAGCCCTGGAAAAGGAGGTAGATTCCCTAATACATGTAGTTTATCTTCAAGAAGATATTCTGCTCCATGTTCTTCTCAGCTACTGAGAAATGACATTTTCACCTGTGCTCCCTCCTCCAAAGGTTCAGCCTGTTCAGCCTCCTTTCCACTCTGCATTGTAATTCTAATTTAGTCTCGCCTTCACCAGAAAGGACCCCACAGAGTCCCCGCTATGAAGTGCTTGAACTCATAGCTAAAGACATTGAATGTTTTGATCCAGACAACTGTGATCATCACATTGATGACTACTTTAGAGAATTAGATCATAATCTAATTGATTTAACACACGCCACCCAAAGGGAGAAGGTTAAACTTGTGTGGAAAACCAGCTCTAAAGCTGTGCACAAGTTTATACACTCACAGCCTCCCAGTGTCAGAAATGACTATAGTGAGCTCCGTCATGCACTGATAGAAGAATTCTCCTCTACTGCTGACGTGACCTCAGCGATGTTTGCAGCCCTCCAAATTAAACATTCACGTAGTGAGAATCCTAGGGATTACTACAGACGTTTAAGGCATGCATACTTCCAAGGTAATAACTAGACCAGCTCCTACCTGCATTCCCCAACATTACTATGCTATGACTTTTTTTCAAGAAAATTTTCGACATCCTATAAAATGACTTTTTTTCATGAAATATTTCGACATACTATAGTATGACTTTTTTTCATGAAAAGTTTCGACATACTATAGTATGACTTTTTTTCATGAAATTTTTCGACATACTATAGTATGACTTTTTTTCATGAACATTTTCGACATACTATAGTATGATTTTTTTTCATGAAAATCTTCGCCATACTATACTATGACTTTTTTTCATGAAATATTTCGTCATACTAAAGTACGACTTTTTTTCATGAAAATTTTCGACATACTATAGTATGACTTTTTTCCATGAAATTTTTCGACATACTATAGTATGACTTTTTTTCCTGAAATTTTTCGACATACTATAGTATGACTTTTTTTCATGAAATTTTCAACATGCTATAGTATGACTTTTTTTCATGAACATTTTCGATACCAATAGTATGACTTTTTTTCATGAAATTTTTCGACATACTATAGTATGACTTTTTCTCATGAAATTTTTCGACGTACTATAGTATGACTTTTTTTCATGAAATTTTTCGACATACTATAGTATGAATTTTTTTCATGAAATTTTTCGACATACTATAGTATGACTTTTTTTCATGAAATATTTCGACATATTATAGTATGACTTTTTTTCATGAAAAGTTTCGACATACTATAGTATGACTTTTTTTCATGAAATTTTTCGACATACTATATTATGACTTTTTTTCATGAACATTTTCGACATACTATAGTATGACTTTTTTTCATGAAAATCTTCGACCTACTATACTATGACTTTTTTTCATGAAAATTTTCGACATACTATAGTATGACTTTTTCTTATAAGAATTTTCGCCATACTATAGTATGGCATTTTTTCATGAAAATCTTCGCCATACTATACTATGACTTTTCTTCATGAAATATTTCGTCATACTAAAGTATATCTTTTTTCATGAAAATTTTCGACATACTATAGTATGACTTTTTTTCATGAAATTTTTCGACATACTATAGTATGACTTTTTTTCATGAAATTTTTCGACATACTATAGTATGACTTTTTTTCATGAAATTTTCAACATGCTATAGTATGACTTTTTTTCATGAACATTTTCGACATACTATAGTATGACTTTTTTTCATGAAATTTTTCGACGTACTATAGTATGACTTTTTTTCATGAAATTTTTCGACATACTATAGTATGAATTTTTTTCATGAAATTTTTCGATATACTATAGTATGACTTTTTTTCATGAAAATTTTCGACATACTATAGTATGACTTTTTTTTCATGAAATTTTTCGACATACTATAGTATGACTTTTTCTCATGAAAATTTTCGACATACTATAGTATGACTTTTTTATCATGAAATTTTCCGACATACTATAGTATGACTTTTTTTCATGAACATTTTCGTCATCATATAGTATGACTTTTTTCATGAAATTTTTCGACACACTATAGTAATACTTTTTCTCATGAGAATTTTCGCCATACTTTAGTATGACTTTTTTTCATGAAAATTTTAGACACATAGTAAGACTTTTTCTCATGAAAATTTTTGACATACTATAGTATGACTATTTCTCATGAGAATTTTCGACATACTATAGTATGACTTTTTCTCATGAAATTTTCCGACATACTATAGTATCACTTTTTTTCATGAACATTTTCGACATACTATAGTATGATTTTTTTTTATTAAATTTTTTGACATACTATAGTATGACTTTTTTATCACGAAATTTTCCGACATACTAGAGTACGACTTTTTTTCATGAAATTTTTCGACATAATATAGTATGACTTTTTTCATGAAATTTTTCGACATACTATAGTATGACTTTTTTTCATGAAATTTTTCCGACATACTATAGTATGACTTTTTTTCATGAAAATTTTCGACATACTATAGTATGACTTTTTTATCATGAAGTTTTCCGACGTACTATAGTATGACTTTTTTTCATGAAATTTTTCGACAAACTATAGTATGACTTTTTTTCATGAAATTTTCAACATGCTATAGTATGACTTTTTTATCATGAAATTTTCGACATAATATAGTATGACTTTTTTTCATGACATTTTTCAACATACTATAGTATGACTTTTTTTCATGAACCTTTTCGACATACTATAGTATGACTTTTTTCATGAGATTTTTCGACATACTATAGTATGACTTTTCTCATGAGATTTTTTGACATACTACTGTATAACTTTTTTTCATTAGGATCTTCGTCATACTATAGTATGACTTTTTTCATGACATTTTTCGACATACTATAGTATGACTTTTTTTCATGAAAATCTTCGACATACTATACTATGACTTTTTTTCATGAAATTTTTCGTCATACTAAAGTATGACTTTTTTTCATGAAAATCTTCGACCTACTATACTATGACTTTTTTTCATGAAATTTTTCGTCATACGAAAGTATGACTTTTTTTCATGAAAATTTTCGACATACTATAGTATGACTTTTTCTTATAAGAATTTTCGCCATACTATAGTATGGCTTTTTTTCATGAAAATCTTCGCCATACTATACTATGACTTTTTTTCATGAAATATTTCGTCATACTAAAGTATATCTTTTTTCATGAAAATTTTCGACATATATAGTATGACTTTTTTTCATGACATTTTTCGATATACTATAGTATGACTTTTTTTCCTGAAATTTTTCGACATACTATAGTATGACTTTTTTTCATGAAATTTTCAACATGCTATAGTATGACTTTTTTTCATGAACATTTTCGACATACTATAGTATGACTTTTTTCATGAAAGTTTTCGACATACTATAGTATGACTTTTTCTCATGAAATTTTTCGACATACTATAGTATGAATTTTTTTCATGAAGTTTTTCGACATACTATAGTATGACTTTTTTTCATGAAAATTTTCGACATACTATAGTATGACTTTTTTTTCATGAAATTTTCGACATGCTATAGTATGACTTTTTTATCATGAAATTTTCGACATAATATAGTATGACTTTTTTTCATGACATTTTTCAACATACTATAGTATGACTTTTTTTCATGAACCTTTTCGACATACTATAGTCTGACTTTTCTTCATTAAATTTTCGACATACTATACCATGACTTTTTTTCATGAAAATTTTCGACATACTATAGTATGACTTTTTTTCGTGAAATTTTCCCTCCCACCTGGATGATGATGATGGAGACCAGTCCCTCCCACCTCATGATGATGATGATGGAGACCAGTCCCTCCCACCTGGATGATGATGATGATGGAGACAGTCCCTCCCACCTGGATGATGATGATGATGGAGACCAGTCCCTCCCACCTCATGATGATGATGATGGACACCAGTCCCTCCCACCTGATGATGATGATGATGGAGACCAGTCCCTCCCACCTCATGATGATGATGATGGAGACCAGTACCTCCCACCTGATGATGATGATGATGGAGACCAGTCCCTCCCACCTGATGATGATGATGATGGAGACCAGTCCCTCCCACCTGATGATGATGATGATGGAGACCAGTCCCTCCCACCTGATGATGATGATGATGGAGACCAGTCCCTCCCACCTGGATGATGATGATGATGATGGAGACCAATCCCTCCCACCTGGATGATGATGATGATGGAGACCAGTCCCTCCCATCTGATGATGATGATGATGGAGACCAGTCCCTCCCACCTGATGATGATGATGATGGAGACCAGTCCCTCCCCCCTGATGATGATGATGATGGAGACCAGTCCCTCCCACCTGATGATGATGATGATGGAGACCAGTCCCTCCCACCTGGATGATGATGATGATGGACACCAGTCCCTCCCACCTGATGATGATGATGATGGAGACCAGTCCCTCCCACCTGATGATGATGATGATGGAGACCAGTCCCTCCCACCTGATGATGATGATGATGGAGACCAGTCCCTCCCACCTGATGATGATGATGATGGAGACCAGTCCCTCCCACCTGGATGATGATGATGATGGAGACCAGTTCCTCCCACCTGGATGATGATGATGATGATGGAGACCAGTCCCTCCCACCTGGATGATGATGATGATGGAGACCAGTCCCTCCCACCTGATGATGATGATGATGGAGACACAGGAAACCAGGAAATATGATTGTTTGTTAGTTTTAATTTGAACAATTCTCAAACTTCATTATACAAAACTCAAATACAAACTTTATTTCAATAGTGAAAAACATCAATCGGTGTTGACACATTAAAAATAACACAAAAGAAAACCTGACAAACTGTGAGGTTCCTTATGGAGGACTGAAGATGCCAAAATATAAAATAAATTAATAAATGAATAAATAACTCGATAAATAAATAAATAATATGTCATTAAATATAGCAAAAAAATATTTTAAATAAATGTAGGTATTAATTAATTGATAAAATGTGACAAATGGATATTTCTGTTTTAATTTGCTTCTTCATTTGTTTATGTTTGTATTAATTCCCTTATTTATTTACTCTTCTGTTTAATTTTCCCTTTTCTTTATTTATGTATTTATTCTTATTCATTTTTAAAATGAAATTTTAAACTAAAAATAAAATTTTTTTTTTTTCAAAATGGCCACCAAATAGGCGTTAAATATTCCTAAATGTTGCAGAAAAGTGATTTTCTGAGTCTTGATGATTTCCAAGGTGTGTTCAGGGTGATCAGATCAGATGTCTGAAGATCACAGACAGGGTTTTATAACTTCTTAATTTTTAAATGGAAAAACGTGAAAACCAAATAAAAGGAGCATGAAGGTCACTTCAGGGTCAAAGTTCACCTCCTAACCTTCATGATCGAATGACAACCGGCAAAAACAAAATGGCCGCCACGGCCCTCAGGGGCCAAATTTGCAGCGTCCTGATATCTATATCTGTTCATAACATATAAACCTACATCTGTGACCAATGTGTTGCTTTCATCACTAAATACACAGTTGTTACGCTGAACTGCGGCGCTATCAGAACATCACATTCCACCGAGTACACCGCATCGGACCACAAAACCCACAAACAAACGACCCATAGTCGCACAATTTGAACATTTCAAGCAGAAACAGGTACAACGGCGACTATGGACCTCACGATCAGTTCTCCCCAGGAATACCGGACAGACGCAAAACACTATTTCCTATCAGAAAAGTCCACTTCATTTAAAGTAGGAGGGCAAAATATTAGGAACACCTCTGAGACACCATAGAAATGAGCTTCTATATGATGGAGACATTTTATATCAGACACTTCTAATCGTTTTTTAAGAACGGGGCACAGTTCGGACAAAGCGACTGCACGTCAGAGTCCTCAGGATGTGCTGTCGGATCTCGGCGGTTCTGATGCCGTAGATGATCGGGTTGAAACAGCTCGGGAACAGCAGGTACATGGTGCTGATGAAGACCCGGACCGCGGCGGGAAGACCGTTTCTGATCCGATACGAGAGGAAAGCAACGAGCGCGATGGTCAGGCTGACGGTGATGACCACGATGTGAGTCACGCAGGTGTGAAGCGCTTTGACACCCGTCTTGCCGGACCTGAGCACAGAGCTGAATATGACCACGTAGGAGGCGGCGATGAAGATGAAGTCGGCCACAGGGTTGAGGAATATAGTCAGTAACCCGATGAGACTGTTGACGGCGGTGCTTCCACAGGCCAGCTGCACTAACGCCATGTGCTCACAGAAACAGTGGTTCATCACGTTTCTGAAGCAGAAGGACAAAGATCCAGCCAGACTCACAAACAGCGTGATCAGGACGAAGTTTCTGACCACGAGCGGGACGATAAACTTGAGGAATCTGGGTAAAGCCATGCGTTCGTGGTAGTAGAGAGGCGTGCAGATGGCGAAGTAGCGGTCCAGCGCCATCCACACCAGCAACGTGGACTGAAAAGCTGCGAAGAGGTGAATGAAATACATCTGAACCAGGCAGCCGCTCAGAGAGATCCCCCTCCAGTCCAACAGGAAGCTCAGCAGCATGTGGGGGACGAAGAACAGCGGGAGGCTCAGGTCCCCGAACGCCATGCCGGCGATGAGGACGCACATCGGAGAGTGGAGGCTTCTCTCTGAAACGACAACGTACAGCAGCAGGGAGTTGGCCGACAGCGACACCACGAACATGATGAAGAACGGGATGAAAAGGACGGGCCTCAGAGCTCCCAGCTCACTGAAGCCGTTGAGAACGAAGTGTTTGTGCGAGGAGACGTTCTCCATCCTCCCCTCCTCAGAAAACCTCCTAGTTCAGGGCTTCAGGTGGATCAGCCTGAAAGAGGAGAAACATTTTTAAAAGTCCAGTCATGTCTTCATAGAGACGATCTGTCATATAGACGGTCTCTGGGAGACAAACATTACTGGGTGGACAACAAATATAAGGAGTAAAGCACTGTGGTGGGGGGGGGGGGGGCACCTTCTGTGTTCTCTCATCTTTACTCCAAACACAAAATAATTATTATTATTTATACCAAAGTGTTTCTCCATATTGTAACTCTACTGACTGCTGGGGTCTTTATGGGGAGACAGCAGGTCAACAGTAGAGGTCACATAGAAGTGGTGAACATCATCTGAAAGCTGGAACCTGAACAACATAAACAATCAATTAACATCATCACACATGAATACAGTTGGGCTCATTGGATCCACCAGAGTCTCAGCTTTACAGTGATACACAATTTATGGAATTCAACACTGTTTATGGACCCCAGGATGCAGAGATATTCAGATACACCATTTTAGAATAGGAGACAATAACACATTTATACTGCATGTGATTATCATAAAGCGGGCATGTCTGTAAATGGGAGACTCGTGGGGACCCATAGAACCCATTTACATTCACATATCTGGAGGTCAGAGGTCAAGGGACCCCTTTGAAAATGGCCATGCCAGTTTTGGAGTGTTATTTAACCTCCTTCATGACCTACTAAAACCTCTGAAGACAGTAAAGTCAGTCGGGATCGCCCGCCGACTCATCGTCCATTAACGGGGTAAAGGATCTATCTGAGGATAGACGATGCAGAATGTTACTCTGTGAGGACGTCTGACGAAAACAACAGGTGTAGAAACCAAACAGACACACAGCAAGTTAGCACATTGTTTAACATTCAACAGGTACAGGATGTCCTCTGGCTGCAGGGGGAACCTGGAAAGGGCTCAACAGTAAATATACACCAAGACAAGAACAACACATCAACACCATCCAGGAAACATTTTGGCAAACAAACGTTACCCAAAGCAAAGCTGGCTCATGGCTCACACTGGTGGAGTTAGATAGTTTAACTGGTTCCCAGTTCAGTCTAGAAAGGTTACTATAGGTGAGTCATTAGATGTGGATATAGAACATGAAGAGCTGCTGTATGTAGAGAAGAAATCAGCAGGTTTTACTTGTTCTCGGTCAGTAAACGTGTCCCGTCTGCAGGGTGATGATGTCAGCTGCTGACTCTCCTCCGTCCATCCCTTCATCCACCTGTCCCTGCTGAGCGCTGAATCGGCACTTTAATACCCTCCGTCTGACGAAAGGTCCCAGAGAGCGTCGGTGTCACGCAATCAAAATGAGAAACTAAATATGGAAAACTCCCTTCTGAAGCACCTTGAAGCAAATTAAAAAAAGTTCTTCCCAGTAAAGTTAGAAGGACAGAATGGACCCTGAATGATTGCTAATACAGTATGTGTCCTCAAACTGACAATTCATGCCTTAAATGTTCACATTTCTCCCTTAGATTTCGTACTTTCTCTTAAATTAATGGTAGGTTGTTGCCGTCAGCTAGTGAGGATCCCCCCCCATTGATGAATGATTAGAACTAGTCTTTTAGCAAATGAACAGTCAATCATCACTCAAAACCAATTGATGGTTTGAGTGTTTGTCAGGGACCACAGATTTAGGGCCAGTGGAGCCGAGGTGGGATGATTACATCCTCACCATCAAATAGGTGCTGTCTGCATTCTGACCCATATTTACAATTGACTTGATGCCCAATAATCCGAACAGTTCCATACCATGCAGTACATGAACGAGGAGCGTTGGTCAGTCAGGACTTCTTTCTGGATCCCAACTCGGAATATCAACCAAAACAGCGCCTGTACAACACTCTTTACAGAGATGATGCACAGAACCACTGCTTCAGGATATCACGTTGTGTAATTCATCAGAACCAACACAAAGCACTCTGGTAAAACGGCCCAATGAGGTCTTTGCCAAAACTCTCAAATGGAACCTCAAAGAGTGGCAATGGGCGCAAAGGCTTTCTCGGGATGTCCGGTTGGTTAACCAGCTGGAATTCAGGCTAAGACGTACACCAGACACTTACATTTCCCGGGCCAATAGAATCAGGCCACTATCCGGTCTAGTGTGTTGTCATTCACCATGGGGAAACAGCTTTCCTGGTGGCTTTTTGGTACCAAACAACAGAGGACGTAGCCACCTATCCCAAATGCGGATGTCTTCGTGCACAAACTTAAGGATCAATGATGGGTCAATGATCAAACAAAGGATCAATGATAGGTCAATGATCAAACAAAGGATCAATGATAGGTCAATGATCAAACAAAGGATCAATGATAGGTGAATGATCAAACAAAGGATCAATGATAGGTCAATGATCAAACAAAGGATCTATGATAGGTCAATGATCAAACAAAGGATCAATGATAGGTCAGTGATCAAACAAAGGATCAATGATAGGTCAATGATCAAACAAAGGACTTCAAGGTTTTGTTCATGCGCTCAACAGTCCGTTGGTCTGAGGGAGTTAGACACTAATCTGAAGTGACTTGATGCCCAATAATGTACAGTTCCATAGTGTGCGTGACATGAACGAGGCGCCCTGGTCAGGATATCGTGTTGTTTAATCCATAGAGAATTAATCAAGAATGCATGCCGGTTAGATTGTGTCCGACTTGATGCCGACTTGCTCTGACGTCATGCACACGTGGGCAACAATGACCTCACGAGATCGAGGCGGCCGCATTTTTTAGAGCCAGGCGCAGCAGCTTCTCTCCACCGACTGCAAGACCCAGTGCATTATGGGAAACGCCTGGCTCGCGCCTGATCAAAGAGCTGATTGGTTCTTAGTTTTGACAGCAAACACCACGTGTTGTAGAAAGTCACAACTTTCTGTGTAATTGTAATATTTAACACTAGATTGTAGGATATTAGTCTCATGTTGAAGGTTTCATCTGTTAACAAACACATCTTGTGTGGTTGATAATGATAATTATTATAATAATGAAGGTTATTTATATATAACACTTATCAAAACGAGTGCTCATTATGTGCTTTACAAGGTGGACATAACAATAATAAAGGATAGAATCCAATGCCAGATACACGCACATTTCCACATAGATTTACAAACAAATATAAATAAATCCCAACGTGGTCTGAAAACTACAAGTAGCCTACAGATCGGATCTAACAGGAAGTCACTGTGTCTGTGACTTCCTGTAAATTCTTTGAAGGCTGCTGGAAACTGCCCAACTGGACCTTAGCTTCTCTGTGTCTTCGTGTCAAGAAACAAACTTTATAGAAATATGTGAACTTCTACCAGAACCCTAAAACCACCTGGACCACAGCGGTAAGACATTACGTCAGCCAGTTAAAGGTCACTATATGTCCTCTACAGCCCATAGATGTATAAGTGGTCCTTGTTGGGTGGACAGAGAGGACAGAGAGGACAGACAGTGGGGACTTTCTTCATGTTTACTGGATCATTAGACAGTAATGAGCCCCGGAAGAGCTCCAGCAGCTGGAGGCCGGACCCCAGAGGGTCTGTGGACACTTGGACACTGGAGGATCTAACCAGCTACACTAACAGGCCAATTTTTTTATCATGAAATTTTCCGACATACTATAGTATGACTTTTTTTCATGAACATTTTCGACATACTATAGTATGACTTTTTTTCATGAAAATCTTCGACCTACTATACTATGACTTTTTTCACGAAATTTTTCGACATACTATGGTATGACTTTTTTCATGAAATTTTCCGACATACTATGGTATGACTTTTTTTCATGACATTTTTTTGACACACTATAGTATGACTTTTTTTCATGAAATATTTCGACATACCATAGTATGACTTTTTTTCATGAAATTTTCGACATGCTATAGTATGACTTTTTTTCATGAACATTTTCGACATCCTATACTATGACTTTTTTTCATGAAAATTTTCGACATACTATAGTATGACTTTTTCGCATGAAAATTTTCGACATACTAGAGTATGACTTTTTTATCATGAAATTTTCCGACATACTATAGTATGACTTTTTTTCATGAAATTTTTCGACATACTATAGTATGACTTTTTCTCTTGAAAATTGTTCGACATACTATAGTATGACTTTTTTTCATGAAATTTTTCGACATACTATAGTATGCCTTTTTTTCATGAAAATCTTTGACCTACTATACTATGACTTTTTCATGAAATTTTTCGACATACTATAGTATGACTTTTTTCCATGAAATGTTTCGACATACTATGGTATGACTTTTTTATCATGAAATTTTTCGACATACTATACTATGACTTTTTTTCATGATATTTTTGGACATACTATATTATGACTTTTTCTCATGAAAATTTTCGACATGCTATAGTATGACTTTTTTTCATGAACATTTTCGACATCCTATAGTATGACTTTTTCTCTTGAAAATTTTCGCCATATTATAGTATGGCTTTTTTTCATGAAAATCTTTGACATACTATAGTATGACTTTTTCTCATGAAAATTTTCGACATACTAGAGTATGACTTTTTTATCATGAAATTTTCCGACATACTATAGTATGACTTTTTTTCATGAAATTTTTCGACATACTATAGTATGACTTTTTCTCTTGAAAATTTTCGCCATATTATAGTATGGCTTTTTTTCATGAAAATCTTCGACATACTATAGTATGACTTTTTCTCATGAACATTTTCGACATACTATAGTATGACTTTTTTATCTTGAAATTTTCCGACATACTATAGTATGACTTTTTTTCATGAACATTTTCCACATTCTATAGTATGACTTTTTTTCATGAGAACCTTGCCATACTATAGTATGGCTTTTTTCCATGAAAATCTTCGACATACTATATTATGACTTTTTTTCAAGAACATTTTCGACATACTATAGTATGACTTTTTTTCATGAAATTTTTCGACATACTATCGTATGACTTTTTTTCATGAAATTTTTCGACATACTATAGTATGACTTTTTCTCATGAAAATTTTCGACATACTAGAGTATGACTTTTTTATCATGAATTTTTCCGACATACTATATTATGACTTTTTTTCATGAAATTTTTCGACATACTATAGTATGACTTTTTCTCTTGAAAATTTTCGCCATATTATAGTATGGCTTTTTTTCATGAAAATCTTCGACATACTATAGTATGACTTTTTCTCTTGAAAATTTTCGCCATATTATAGTATGGCTTTTTTTCATGAAAATCTTCGACATACTATAGTATGACTTTTTCTCATGAAAATTTTCGACATACTATAGTATGACTTTTTTATCTTGAAATTTTCCGACATACTATAGTATGACTTTTTTTCATGAACATTTTCCACATTCTATAGTATGACTTTTTTTCATGAGAACCTTGCCATACTATAGTATGGCTTTTTTCCATGAAAATCTTCGACATACTATAGTATGACTTTTTTTCATGAAATTTTTCGACATACTATAGTATGACTTTTTTTCATGAAAATCTTTGACCTACTATACTATGACTTTTTTTCATGAAATTTTTCGACATACTATAGTATGACTTTTTTTCATGAAATGTTTCGACATACTATGGTATGACTTTTTTATCATGAAATTTTTCGACATACTATACTATGACTTTTTTTCATGATATTTTTGGACATACTATAGTATGACTTTTTCTCATGAAAATTTTCGACATGCTATAGTATGACTTTTTTTCATGAACATTTTCGACATCCTATAGTATGACTTTTTCTCTTGAAAATTTTCGCCATATTATAGTATGGCTTTTTTTCATGAAAATCTTCGACATACTATAGTATGACTTTTTCTCATGAAAATTTTCGACATACTAGAGTATGACTTTTTTATCATGAAATTTTCCGACATACTATAGTATGACTTTTTTTCATGAAATTTTTCGACATACTATAGTATGACTTTTTCTCTTGAAAATTTTCGCCAAATTATAGTATGGCTTTTTTTCATGAAAATCTTCGACATACTATAGTATGACTTTTTCTCATGAAAATTTTCGACATGCTATAGTATGACTTTTTTATCATGAAATTTTCCGACATACTATAGTATGACTTTTTTTCATGAACATTTTCGACATTCTATAGTATGACTTTTTTTCATGAGAACCTTGCCATACTATAGTATGGCTTTTTTCCATGAAAATCTTTGACATACTATATTATGAATTTTTTCCATGAAAATTTTCGACATACTATAGTATGACTTTTTTATCATGAAATTTTTCGACATACTATAGTATGACTTTTTTATCATGAACATTTTCGACATACTATAGTATGACTTTTTCTCATGAGAATTTTCGCCATACTACAGTATGGCTTTTTTCCATGAAAATCTTTGACATACTATATTATGAATTTTTTTCATGAAAATTTTCGACATACTATAGTATGACTTTTTTATCATGAAATTTTTCGACATACTATGGTATGAATTTTTTCATGAAATTTTCCGACATACTATGGTATGACCTTTTTTCATTAATTTTTTTTGACACACTATAGTATGACTTTTTTTCATGAAATTTTTCGACATACTATAGTATGACTTTTTTTCATGAAATTTTCGACATGCTATAGTATGACTTTTTTTCATGAACATTTTCGACATCCTATAGTATGACTTTTTCTCATGAAATTTTTCGACATACTATAGTTTGACTTTTTTTTCATGAAATTTTTCGACATACTATAATATGACTTTTTCTCATGAAAATTTTCGTCATACTATAGTATGACTTTTTTATCATGAAATTTTCCGACATACTATAGTATGACTTTTTTTCATGAACATTTTCGTCATCCTATAGTATGACTTTTTTTCATGAAATTTTTCGACACTATAGTAATACTTTTTCTCATGAGAATTTTCGCCATACTTTAGTATGATTTTTTTTCATGAAATTTTTCAACATATAGTATGACTTTTTTTTCATGAAATTTTTCGACATGCTATAGTATGACTTTTTTTCATGAACATTTTTGACATCCTATAGTATGACTTTTTTTCATGAAAATTTTCGACATACTATAGTATGACTTTTTCGCAGGAAAATTTTCGACATACTAGAGTATGACTTTTTTATCATGAAATTTTCCGACATACTATAGTATGACTTTTTTTCATGAAATTTTTCGACATACTATAGTATGACTTTTTCTCTTGAAAATTTTCGCCATATTATAGTATGGCTTTTTTCCATGAAAATTTTCGACATACTATAGTATGACTTTTTCTTATGAGAATTTTCGGCATACTATAGTATGGCTTTTTTTCATGAAAATCTTCGCCATACTATACTATGAATTTTTTTCATGAAAATTTTCGACATACTATAGTATGACTTTTTTATCATGAAATTTTTCGACATACTATAGTATGACTTTTTTTCATGAAATTTTCGACATGCTATAGTATGACTTTTTTTCATGACATTTTTTTGACACACTATAGTATGACTTTTTTTCATGAAATTGTTCGACATACTATAGTATGACTTTTTTTCATGAAATTTTTCGACATACTATAGTATGCCTTTTTTTCATGAAAATCTTTGACCTATTATACTATGACTTTTTTTCATGAAATTTTTCGACATACTATAGTATGACTTTTTTCCATGAAATGTTTCGACATACTATGGTATGACTTTTTTATCATGAAATTTTTCGACATACTATACTATGACTTTTTTTCATGATATTTTTGGACATACTATAGTATGACTTTTTCTCATGAAAATTTTCGACATGCTATAGTATGACTTTTTTTCATGAACATTTTCGACATCCTATAGTATGACTTTTTCTCTTGAAAATTTTCGCCATATTATAGTATGGCTGTTTTTCATGAAAATTTTCGACATACTATAGTATGACTTTTTCTCATGAAAATTTTCGACATACTAGAGTATGACTTTTTTATCATGAAATTTTCCGACATACTATAGTATGACTTTTTTTCATGAAATTTTTCGACACACTATAGTATGACTTTTTCTCTTGAAAATTTTCGCCATATTATAGTATGGCTTTTTTTCATGAAAATCTTCGACATACTATAGTATGACTTTTTCTCATGAAAATTTTCGACATACTATAGTATGACTTTT
This sequence comes from Sebastolobus alascanus, assembly GCA_916701645.2. Lineage (NCBI taxonomy): Eukaryota > Metazoa > Chordata > Actinopteri > Perciformes > Sebastidae > Sebastolobus > Sebastolobus alascanus. The sequence goes on along the minus strand of CAKAOJ020000607.1, from coordinate 32,217 downwards.
TTATCTTGAAATTTTCCGACATACTATAGTATGACTTTTTTTCATGAACATTTTCCACATTCTATAGTATGACTTTTTTTCATGAGAACCTTGACATACTATAGTATGGCTTTTTTCCATGAAAATCTTCGACATACTATATTATGACTTTTTTTCAAGAACATTTTCGACATACTATAGTATGACTTTTTTTCATGAAATTTTTCGACATACTATCGTATGACTTTTTTTCATGAAATTTTTCGACATACTATAGTATGACTTTTTCTCATGAAAATTTTCGACAAACTATAGTATGACTTTTTTCATGAAATTTTCGACATGCTATGGTATGACTTTTTCTCATGAAAATTTTCGACATACTAGAGTATGACTTTTTTATCATGAATTTTTCCGACATACTATATTATGACTTTTTTTCATGAAATTTTTCGACATACTATAGTATGACTTTTTCTCTTGAAAATTTTCGCCATATTATAGTATGGCTTTTTTTCATGAAAATCTTCGACATACTATAGTATGACTTTTTCTCTTGAAAATTTTCGCCATATTATAGTATGGCTTTCTTTCATGAAAATCTTCGACATACTATAGTATGACTTTTTCTCATGAAAATTTTCGACATACTATAGTATGACTTTTTTATCTTGAAATTTTCCGACATACTATAGTATGACTTTTTTTCATGAACATTTTCCACATTCTATAGTATGACTTTTTTTCATGAGAACCTTGCCATACTATAGTATAGCTTTTTTCCATGAAAATCTTCGACATACTATAGTATGACTTTTTTTCATGAAATTTTTCGACATACTATAGTATGACTTTTTTTCATGAAAATCTTTGACCTACTATACTATGACTTTTTTTCATGAAATTTTTCGACATACTATAGTATGACTTTTTTCCATGAAATGTTTCGACATACTATGGTATGACTTTTTTATCATGAAATTTTTCGACATACTATACTATGACTTTTTTTCATGATATTTTTGGACATACTATAGTATGACTTTTTCTCATGAAATTTTCGACATGCTATAGTATGACTTTTTTTCATGAACATTTTCGACATCCTATAGTATGACTTTTTCTCTTGAAAATTTTCGACATACTATAGTATGACTTTTTCTTATGAGAATTTTCGGCATACTATAGTATGGCTTTTTTTCATGAAAATCTTCGCCATACTATACTATGAATTTTTTTCATGAAAATTTTCGACATACTATAGTATGACTTTTTTATCATGAAATTTTTCGACATACTATAGTATGACTTTTTTTCATGAAATTTTCGACATGCTATAGTATGACTTTTTTTCATGACATTTTTTTGACACACTATAGTATGACTTTTTTTCATGAAATTGTTCGACATACTATAGTATGACTTTTTTTCATGAAATTTTTCGACATACTATAGTATGCCTTTTTTTCATGAAAATCTTTGACCTACTATACTATGACTTTTTTTCATGAAATGTTTCGACATACTATGGTATGACTTTTTTATAATGAAATTTTTCGACATACTATACTATGACTTTTTTTCATGATATTTTTGGACATACTATAGTATGACTTTTTCTCATGAAAATTTTCGACATGCTATAGTATGCCTTTTTTTCATGAACATTTTCGACATCCTATAGTATGACTTTTTCTCTTGAAAATTTTCGCCATATTATAGTATGGCTTTTTTTCATGAAAATCTTCGACATACTATAGTATGACTTTTTCTCATGAAAATTTTCGACATACTAGAGTATGACTTTTTTATCATGAAATTTTCCGACATACTATAGTATGACTTTTTTTCATGAAATTTTTCAACATACTATAGTATGACTTTTTCTCTTGAAAATTTTCGCCATATTATAGTATGGCTTTTTTTCATGAAAATCTTCGACATACTATAGTATGACTTTTTCTCATGAAAATTTTCGACATACTATAGTATGACTTTTTTATCTTGAAATTTTCCGACATACTATAGTATGACTTTTTTTCATGAACATTTTCCACATTCTATAGTATGACTTTTTTTCATGAGAACCTTGCCATACTATAGTATGGCTTTTTTCCATGAAAATCTTCGACATACTATAGTATGACTTTTTTTCATGAAATTTTTCGAGATACTATAGTATGACTTTTTTTCATGAAAATCTTTGACCTACTATACTATGACTATTTTTCATGAAATTTTTCGACATACTATAGTATGACTTTTTTCCATGAAATGTTTCGACATACTATGGTATGACTTTTTTATCATGAAATTTTTCGACATACTATACTATGACTTTTTTTCATGATATTTTTGGACATACTATAGTATGACTTTTTCTCATGAAAATTTTCGACATGCTATAGTATGACTTTTTTTCATGAAATTTTCGGCATCCTATAGTATGACTTTTTTTCATGAAATTTTTCGACATACTATAGTATGACTTTTTCTCATGAGAATTTTCGACATACTATAGTATGACTTTTTTTCATGACATTTTTCGACATACTATAGTATGACTTTTTTCATGAGATTTTTCGACATACTATAGTATGACTTTTCTCATGAGATTTTTCGACATACTAGAGTATAACTTTTTTTGATTAGGATCTTCGTCATACTATAGTATGACTTTTTTTCATGACATTTTTCGACATACTATAGTATGACTTTTTTTCGTGAAATTTTCCCTCCCACCTGGATGATGATGATGAAGACCAGTCCCTCCCACCTCATGATGATGATGATGGAGACCAGTCCCTCCCACCTCATGATGATGATGGAGACCAGTCCCTCCCACCTCATGATGATGATGATGGAGACCAGTCCCTCCCACCTGGATGATGATGATGATGGAGACCAGTCCCTTCCACCTCATGATGATGATGATGGAGACCAGTCCCTCCCACCTCATGATGATGATGATGGAGACCAGTCCCTCCCACCTCATGATGATGATGATGGAGACCAGTCCCTCCCACCTGGATGATGATGATGATGGAGAACAGTCCCTCCCACCTCATGATGATGATGATGGAGACCAGTCCCTCCCACCTGATGATGATGATGATGGAGACCAGTCCCTCCCACCTGATGATGATGATGATGGAGACCAGTCCCTTCCACCTCATGATGATGATGATGGAGACCAGTCCCTCCCACCTCATGATGATGATGATGGAGACCAGTCCCTCCCACCTCATGATGATGATGATGGAGACAAGTCCCTCCCACATGGATGATGATGATGATGGAGACCAGTCCCTCCCACCTGATGATGATGATGATGGAGACCAGTCCCTCCCACCTGATGATGATGATGATGGAGACCAGTCCCTCCCACCTGATGATGATGATGATGGAGACCAGTCCCTCCCACCTGATGATGATGATGATGGAGACAAGTCCCTCCCACCTCATGATGATGATGATGGAGACCAGTCCCTCCCACCTGATGATGATGATGATGGAGACCAGTCCCTCCCACCTGGATGATGATGATGATGGAGACCAGTCCCTCCCACCTGATGATGATGATGATGGAGACCAGTCCCTCCCACCTGATGATGATGATGATGGAGACACAGGAAACCAGGAAATATGATTGTTTGTTAGTTTTAATTTGAACAATTCTCAAACTTCATTATACAAAACTCAAATACAAACTTTATTTCAATTGTGAAAAACATCAATCGGTGTTGACACATTAAAAATAACACAAAAGAAAATCTGACAAACAGTGAGGTTCCTTATGGAGGACTGAAGATGCCAAAATATAAAATAAATTAATAAATGAATAAATAACTCGATAAATAAATGAATAAATATGTCATTAAATGTAGCAAAAAAATATTTTAAATAAATGTAGGTATTAATTAATTGATAAAATGTGACAAATGGATATTTCTGTTTTAATTTGCTTCTTCATTTGTTTATGTTTGTATTAATTCCCTTATTTATTTACTCTTCTGTTTAATTTTCCCTTTTGTTTGTTTATGTATTTATTCTTATTCATTTTTAAAATGAAATTTTAAAATAAAAATATTTTTTTTTTTCATTCAAAATGGCCACCAAATAGGCGTTAAATATTCCTAAATGTTGCAGAAAAATGATTTTCTGAGACTTGATGATTTCCAAGGTGTGTTCAGGGTGATCAGATCAGATGTCAGAAGATCACAGACAGGGTTTTATAACTTCTTTATTTTTTAATGGAAAAACGTGAAAACCAAATAAAAGGAGCATGAAGGTCACTTCAGGGTCAAAGTTCACCTCCTAACCTTCATGATCGAATGACAACCGGCAAAAACAAAATGGCCGCCACGGCCCTCAGGGGCCAAATTTGCAGCGCCCTGATATCTATATCTGTTCATAACATATAAACCTACATCTGTGACCAATGTGTTGCTTTCATCACTAAATACACAGTTGTTACGCTGAACTGCGGCGCTATCAGAACATCACATTCCAGCGAGTACACCGCATCGGACCCCAAAACCCATAGACAAACGACCCATACTCACAAAATTTGAACATTTCAAGCAGAAAGAGGTACAACGGCGACTATGGACCTCACGATCAGTTCCCCCCCAGGAATACCGGACAGACGCAAAACACTATTTCCTATCAGAAAAGTCCACTTCATTTAAAGTAGGAGGGAAAAATATTAGGAACACCTCTGAGACACCATAGAAATGAGCTTCTATATTATGGAGACATTTTATATCAGACACTTCTAATCGATTTTTAAGAACGGGGCACAGTTCGGACAAAGCGACTGCACGTCAGAGTCCTCGGGATGTGCTGTCGGATCTCGGCGGTTCTGATGCCGTAGATGATCGGGTTGAAACAGCTCGGGAACAGCAGGTACATGGTGCTGATGAAGACCCGGACCGCGGCGGGAAGACCGTTTCTGATCCGATACGACAGGAAAGCAACGAGCGCGATGGTCAGGCTGACGGTCATGACCACGATGTGGGTCACGCAGGTGTGAAGCGCTTTGACACCCGTCTTGCCGGACCTGAGCACAGAGCTGAATATGACCACGTAGGAGGCGGCGATGAAGATGAAGTCGGCTACAAGGATGAGGAACACCGAGGTCAGCCCAACCAGACTGTTGACGGCGGTGCTTCCACAGGCCAGCTGCACTAAGGCCATGTGCTCACAGAAACAGTGGTTCATCACGTTTCTGAAGCAGAAGGACAAAGATCCAGCCAGACTTACCACCAGCGTGATCAGGACGAAGTTTCTGACCACGAGCGGGACGATAAACTTGAGGAATCTGGGTAAAGCCATGCGTTCGTGGTAGTATAGAGGCGTGCAGATGGCGAAGTAGCGGTCCAGCGCCATCCACACCAGCAACGTGGAATGAAAAGCTCCTACGAAGTGAACAAAATACATCTGAACCAGGCAGCCGCTCAGAGAGATCCCCCTCCAGTCCAACAGGAAGCTCAGCAGCATGAAGGGGACGAAGAACAGCGGGAGGCTCAGGTCCACGAACGCCATGCCAGCGATGAGGACGCACATCGGAGAGTGGAGGCTTCTCTGTGACACGACGACGTACAGCAGCAGGGAGTTGGCCGACAGCGACACCACGAACATGATGAAGAACGGGATGAAGAGGACGGGCCTCAGAGCTCCCAGCTCACTGAAGCCGTCGAGGACGAAGTGTTTGTGCGAGGAGACGTTCTCCATCCTCCCCTCCTCAGAAAACCTCCTAGTTCAGGGCTTCAGGTGGATCAGCCTGAAAGAGGAGAAACATTTTTAAAAGTCCAGTCATGTCTTCATAGAGACGATCTGTCATATAGACGGTCTCTGGGAGACAAACATTACTGGGTTGGCAACAAATATAAGGAGTAAAGCACTGTGGTGGGTGGGGGGGGGGGGGGGGGGCACCTTCTGTGTTCTCTCATCTTTACTCCAAACACAAAATAATTATTATTATTTATACCAAAGTGTTTCTCCATATTGTAACTCTACTGACTGCTGGGGTCTTTAGGGGGAGATAGCAGGTCAACAGTAGAGGTCACATAGAAGTGGTGTACATCATCTGAAAGCTGGAACCTGAACAACATAAACAATCAATTAACATAAATGTTTAAAGTGTATCAGGGTTTAGAACCTGATGATAGAAGTATCTGATGTCCATCCCCATGCTCTATTATGTCTCACAGGTTGATACCATTTGTTCCACAGATTCGGTGCTAAATTTAACCATTTTTTACCACTGGAGAATTGATAAAAATGATCAATAATCCCTCCAAAATACCACATTAAGACATCAAGACCTTGAGTAACACCATAGAAAAAGACATGCTGTGATTTGGGATCAAAAACTTTTGAAATTCGGAGATTTTTGCATTTTTCAGCGATTGGACGGCGAGAACTTGTGTTGTGTAAACTGCTCAGAAACCCCCTTATTGTCAATCTAGCTAGGAAAGCCATCCATCCTCTGAATGCTCTAGATCTCTAGTTTGATCCATCCATCCTCTGAATGCTCTAGGTCTCTAGTTTGTGGCTGTAAAGTTTCACGAGGCTGTGATTATCCTAGAGGTCACAACAGGTCATTTTATACAGTTAGGTCAATAAAATATCTCCTATGGGGACTAACATCATCACACATGAATACAGTTGGGCTCATTGGATCCACCAGAGTCTCAGCTTTACAGTGATACACAATTTATGGAATTCAACACTGTTTATGCAGATGCAGAAATATTCAGATACACCATAGGAGACAATAACACATTTATACTGCATGTGATTATCATAAAGCGGGCATGTCTGTAAATGGGAGACTCGTGGGGACCCATAGAACCCATTTACATTCAAATATCTGGAGGTCAGAGGTCAAGGGACCCCTTTGAAAATGGCCATGCCAGTTTTGGAGTGTTATTTAACCTCCTTCATGACCTACTAAAACCTCTGAAGACAGTAAAGTCAGTCGGGATCGCCCGCCGACTCATCTCCCGTTAACGGGGTAAAGGATCTATCTGAGGATAGACAATGCAGAATGTTACTCTGTGAGGACGTCTGAGGAAAACAACAGGTGTAGAAACCAAACAGACACACAGCAAGTTACCACATTGCTTAACATTCAACAGGTACAGGATGTCCTCTGGCTGCAGGGGGAACCTGGAAAGGGCTCAACAGTAAATATACACCAAGACAAGAACAACACCATCCAGGAAACATTTTGGCAAACAAACGTTACCCAAAGCAAAGCTGGCTCATGGCTCACACTGGTGGAGTAAGATAGTTTAACTGGTTCCCAGTTCAGTCTAGAAAGGTTACTATAGGTGAGTCATTAGATGTGGATATAGAACATGAAGAGCTGCTGTATGTAGAGAAGAAATCAGCAGGTTTTACTTGTTCTCGGTCAGTAAACGTGTCCCGTCTGCAGGGTGATGATGTCAGCTGCTGACTCTCCTCCGTCCATCCCTTCATCCACCTGTCCCTGCTGAGCGCTGACTCAGCACTTTAATACCCTCCGTCTGACGAAAAGGTCCCAGAGAGCGTCGGTGTCACGCAATCAAAATGAGAAACTAAATATGGAAAACTCCCTTCTGAAGCAACTTGAAGCAAATTAAAAAAAGTTCTTCCCAGTAAAGTTAGAAGGACAGAATGGACCCTGAATGATTGCTAATACAGTATGTGTCCTCAAACTGACAATTCCTGCCTTAATTGTACACATTTCTATCTTAGATTTCGCACTTTCTCTTAAATTAATGGTAGGTTGTTGCCACAGTGAAGCCGTGTTCTCTAGTGTTGGTTTGTCCTCAAAACACTGCAAACACTGATGATGATTGATGAATGATTAGAACTAGTCTTTTAGCAAATGAACAGTCAATTGATGGTTTGAGTGTTTGTCAGGGACGACAGATTTTGGGCCAGTGGAGCCGAGGTGGGATGATTACATCTTCACCATCAAATAGGTGCTGTCTGCATTCTGACCCATATTTACAATTGACTTGATGCCCAATTATCCGAACAGTTCCATACCATGCAGTACGTGAACGAGGAGCGCTGGTCAGTCAGGACTTCTTTCTGGATCCCAACTCGGAATATCAACCAAAACAGCGCCTGTACAACACTCTTTACAGAGATGATGCACAGAACCACTGCTTCAGGATATCACGTTGTGTAATTCATCAGAACCAACACAAAGCACTCTGGTAAAACGGCCCAATGAGGTCTTTGCCAAAACTCTCAAATGGAACCTCAAAGAGTGGCAATGGGCGCAAAGGCGTTCTCGGGATGTCCGGTTGGTTAACCAGCTGGAATTCAGGCTAAGACGTACACCAGAGACTTACATTTCCCGGGCCAATAGAATCGGGCCACTATCCGGTCTAGTGTGTTGTCATTCACCATGGGGAAACAGCTTTCCTGGTGGCTTTTTGGTACCAACAACTGGATAATTTCTCCTCCTGTCTGAGTGTCACGACTCACTCTGTACAACCAGTAAGAAGGGTGGCTGCACTGCGTCAGGTCGTACACCAGAAGGCCTGGTGTACGACCTGCACTGCAAACAACAGAGGACGTAGCAACCTATCCCAACTGCGGATGTCTTCGTGCATAAACTTAAGGATCGATGATAGGTCAATGATCAAACAAAGGATCGATGATAGGTCAATGATCAAACAAAGGATCGATGATAGGTCAATGATCAAACAAAGGATCAATGATAGGTCAATGATCAAACAAAGGATTGATGATAGGTCAATGATCAAACAAAGGATCGATGATAGGTCAATGATCAAACAAAGGATCGATGATAGGTCAATGATCAAACAAAGGATCAATGATAGGTCAATGATCAAACAAAGGATCGATGATAGGTCAATGATCAAACAAAGGATCTATGATAGGTCAATGATCAAACAAAGGATCAATGATAGGTCAATGATCAAACAAAGGATCTTTGATAGGTCAATGATCAAACAAAGGATCTATGATAGGTCAATGATCAAACAAAGGATCTATGATAGGTCAATGCTCAAACAAAGGATCTATGATAGGTCAATGATCAAACAAAGGACTTCAAGGTTTTGTTCATGCGCTCAACAGTCCGTTGGTCTGAGGGAATTAGACACTAATCTGAAGTGACTTGATGCCCAATAATGTACAGTTCCATAGCGTGCGTGACATGAACGAGGCGCCCTGGTCAGGATATCGTGTTGTTTAATCCATAGAGAATTAATCAAGAATGCATGCCGGTTAGATTGTGTCCGACTTGATGCCGACTTGCTCTGACGTCATGCACACGTGGGCAACAATGACCTCACGAGATCGAGGCGGCCGCAGTTTTTAGAGCCAGGCGCAGCAGCTTCTCTCCACCGACTGCAAGACCCAGTGCATTATGGGAAACGCCTGGCTCGCGCCTGATCAAAGAGCTGATTGGTTCTTAGTTTTGACAGCAAACACCACGTGTTGTAGAAAGTCACAACTTTCTGTGTAATTGTAATATTTAACACTAGATTGTAGGATATTAGTCTCATGTTGAAGGTTTCATCTGTTAACAAACATCTTGTGTGGTTGATAATGATAATTATTATAATAATGAAGGTTATTTATATATAACACTTATCAAAACGAGTGCTCATTATGTGCTTTACAAGGTGGACATAACAATAATAAAGGATAGAATCCAATGCCAGATACACGCACATTTCCACATAGATTTACAAACAAATATAAATAAATCCCAACGTGGTCTGAAAACTACAAGTAGCCTACAGATCGGATCTAACAGGAAGTCACTGTGTCTGTGACCTTAGCTTCTCTGTGTCATCGTGTCAAGAAACAAACTTTATAAAAATATGTGAACTTCTACCAGAACGCTAAAACCACCTGGACCACAGCGGTAAGACATTACGTCAGCCAGTTAAAGGTATACTATAACTATATGTCCTCTACAGCCCATAGATGTATTAGTGGTCCTTGTTGAGTGGACAGAGAGGACAGACAGTGGGGACTTTCTTCATGTTTACTGGATCATTAGACAGTAATGAGCCCCGGAGGAGCTCCAGCAGCTGGAGGCCGGACCCCAGAGGGTCTGTGGACACTTGGACACTCTGGAGGATCTAACCAGCTACACTAACGGGCCAATTTTTTTATCATGAAATTTTCCGACATACTATAGTATGACTTTTTTTCATGAACATTTTCGACATACTATAGTATGACTTTTTTTCATGAAAATCTTCGACCTACTATACTATGACTTTTTTCACGAAATTTATCGACATACTATGGTATGACTTTTTTCATGAAATTTTTCAACATACGATACTATGACTTTTTTTCATGATATTTTTGGACATACTATAGTATGACTTTTTCTCATGAAAATTTTCGACATACTATAGTATGACTTTTTTTCATGAAATTTTCGACATGCTATAGTATGATTTTTTTCATGAACATTTTCGACATCCTATAGTATGACTTTTTTTCATGAAAATTTTCGACATACTATAGTATGACTTTTTCTCATGAAAATTTTCGACATACTAGAGTATGACTTTTTTATCATGAAATTTTCCGACATACTATAGTATGACTTTTTTTCATGAAATTTTTCGACATACTATAGTATGACTTTTTCTCTTGAAAATTTTCGCCATATTATAGTATGGCTTTTTTTCATGAAAATTTTCGACATACTATAGTATGACTTTTTCTTATGAGAATTTTCGCCATACTATAGTATGGCTTTTTTTCATGAAAATCTTCGCCATACTATACTATGACTTTTTTTCATGAAATTTTTCGTCATACTAAAGTATGACTTTTTTTCATGAAAATTTTCGACATACTATAGTATGACTTTTTTATCATGACATTTTTCGACATACTATAGTATGACTTTTTTATCATGAACATTTCCGACATACTATAGTATGACTTTTTCTCATGAGAATTTTCGGCATATTATAGTATGGCTTTTTTTCATGAAAATCTTCGACATACTATACTATGACTTTTTTCACAAAATTTTTCGACATACTATGGTATGACTTTTTTCATGAAATTTTCCGACATACTATGGTATGACTTTTTTTCATGACATTTTTTTGACACACTATAGTATGACTTTTTTTCATGAAATTTTTCGACATACTATAGTATGACTTTTTTCCATGAAATTTTTCGACATACTATAGTATGACTTTTTTTCATGAAAATCTTCGACCTACTATACTATGACTTTTTTTCATGAAATTTTTCGACATACTATAGTATGACTTTTTTCCATTAAATTTTTCGACATACTATAGTATGACTTTTTTCCATTAAATTTTTCGACATGCTATAGTATGACTTTTTTTCATGAACATTTTCGACATCCTATAGTATGACTTTTTCTCTTGAAAATTTTCGCCATATTATAGTATGGCTTTTTTTCATGAAAATCTTCGACATACTCTAGTATGACTTTTTCTCATGAAAATTTTCGACATACTAGAGTATGACTTTTTTATCATGAAATTTTCCGACATACTATAGTATGACTTTTTTTCATGAAATTTTTCGACATACTATAGTATGACTTTTTCTCTTGAAAATTTTCGCCATATTATAGTATGGCTTTTTTTCATGAAAATCTTCGACATACTATAGTATGACTTTTTCTCATGAAAATTTTCGACATACTATAGTATGACTTTTTTATCATGAAATTTTCCGACATACTATAGTATGATTTTTTTCATGAACATTTTCGACATTCTATAGTATGACTTTTTTTCATGAGAACCTTGCCATACTATAGTATGGCTTTTTTCCATGAAATTGTTCGACATCCTATAGTATGCCTTTTTTTCATGAAATTTTTCGACATACTATGGTAAGACTTTTTTTCATGAAAATTTTCGACATACTATAGGATGACTTTTTTTCATGAAATTTTTCGACATACTATAGTATGACTTTTTTTCATGAAATTTTTCGATATACTATAGTATGACTTTATTTCATGAAAATCTTCGACCTACTATACTATGACTTTTTTTCATGAAATTTTTCGACATACTATAGTATGACTTTTTTCCATTAAATTTTTCGACATACTATGGTATGACTTTTTTATCATGAAATTTTTCGACATACTATACTATGACTTTTTTTCATGATATTTTTGGACATACTATAGTATGACTTTTTCTCATGAAAATTTTCGACATACTATAGTATGACATTTTTATCATGAAATTTTCCGACATACTATAGTATGACTTTTTTTCATGAAATTTTTCGACATACTATAGTATGACTTTTTCTCTTGAAAATTTTCGCCATATTATAGTATGGCTTTTTTTCACGAAAATTTTCGACATACTATAGTATGACTTTTTCTTATGAGAATTTTCGCCATACTATAGTATGGCTTTTTTTCATGAAAATCTTCGCCATACTATACTATGACTTTTTTTCATGAAATTTTTCGTCATACTAAAGTATGACTTTTTCATGAAAATTTTCGACATACTATAGTATGACTTTTTTATCATGACATTTTTCGACATACTATAGTATGACTTTTTTATCATGAACATTTCCGACATACTATAGTATGACTTTTTCTCATGAGAATTTTCGGCATATTATAGTATGGCTTTTTTTCATGAAAATCTTCGACATACTATACTATGACTTTTTTCACGAAATTTTTCGACATACTATGGTATGACTTTTTTCATGAAATTTTCCGACATACTATGGTATGACTTTTTTTCATGACATTTTTTTGACACACTATAGTATGACTTTTTTTCATGAAATTTTTTGACATACTATAGTATGACTTTTTTCCATGAAATTTTTCGACATACTATAGTATGACTTTTTTTCATGAAAATCTTCGACCTACTATACTATGACTTTTTTTCATGAAATTTTTCGACATACTATAGTATGACTTTTTTCCATTAAATTTTTCGACATACTATAGTATGACTTTTTTCCATTAAATTTTTCGACATGCTATAGTATGACTTTTTTTCATGAACATTTTCGACATCCTATAGTATGACTTTTTCTCTTGAAAATTTTCGCCATATTATAGTATGGCTTTTTTTCATGAAAATCTTCGACATACTATAGTATGACTTTTTCTCATGAAAATTTTCGACATACTAGAGTATGACTTTTTTATCATGAAATTTTCCGACATACTATAGTATGACTTTTTTTCATGAAATTTTTCGACATACTATAGTATGACTTTTTCTCTTGAAAATTTTCGCCATATTATAGTATGGCTTTTTTTCATGAAAATCTTCGACATACTATAGTATGACTTTTTCTCATGAAAATTTTCGACATACTATAGTATGACTTTTTTATCATGAAATTTTCCGACATACTATAGTATGATTATTTTCATGAACATTTTCGACATTCTATAGTATGACTTTTTTTCATGAGAACCTTGCCATACTATAGTATGGCTTTTTTCCATGAAATTGTTCGACATCCTATAGTATGCCTTTTTTTCATGAAATTTTTCGACATACTATGGTAAGACTTTTTTTCATGAAAATTTTCGACATACTATAGGATGACTTTTTTTCATGAAATTTTTCGACATACTATAGTATGACTTTTTTTCATGAAATTTTTCGATATACTATAGTATGACTTTATTTCATGAAAATCTTCGACCTACTATACTATGACTTTTTTTCATGAAATTTTTCGACATACTATAGTATGACTTTTTTCCATTAAATTTTTCGACATACTATGGTATGACTTTTTTATCATGAAATTTTTCGACATACTATACTATGACTTTTTTTCATGATATTTTTGGACATACTATAGTATGACTTTTTCTCATGAAAATTTTCGACATACTATAGTATGACTTTTTTTCATGAAATTTTCGACATGCTATAGTATCACTTTTTTTCATGAACATTTTCGACATCCTATAGTATGACTTTTTTTCATGAAAATTTTCGACATACTATAGTATGACTTTTTCTCATGAAAATTTTAGACATACTAGAGTATGACTTTTTTATCATGAAATTTTCCGACATACTATAGTATGACTTTTTTTCATGAAATTTTTCGACATACTATAGTATGACTTTTTTCATGAACATTTTCGACATTCTATAGTATGACTTTTTTTCATGAGAACCTTGCCATACTATAGTATGGCTTTTTTCCATGAAATTGTTCGACATCCTATAGTATGCCTTTTTTTCATGAAATTTTTCGACATACTATGGTAAGACTTTTTTTCATGAAAATTTTCGACATACTATAGGATGACTTTTTTTCATGAAATTTTTCGACATACTATAGTATGACTTTTTTTCATGAAATTTTTCGATATACTATAGTATGACTTTATTTCATGAAAATCTTCGACCTACTATACTATGACTTTTTTTCATGAAATTTTTCGACATACTATAGTATGACTTTTTTCCATTAAATTTTTCGACATACTATCGTATGACTTTTTTATCATGAAATTTTTCGACATACTATACTATGACTTTTAATCATGATATTTTTGGACATACTATAGTATGACTTTTTCTCATGAAAATTTTCGACATACTATAGTATGACTTTTTTTCATGAAATTTTCGACATGCTATAGTATCACTTTTTTTCATGAACATTTTCGACATCCTATAGTATGACTTTTTTTCATGAAAATTTTCGACATACTATAGTATGACTTTTTCTCATGAAAATTTTCGACATACTAGAGTATGACTTTTTTATCATGAAATTTTCCGACATACTATAGTATGACTTTTTTTCATGAAATTTTTCGACATACTATAGTATGACTTTTTTATCATGAAATTTTCCGACATACTATAGTATGATTATTTTCATGAACATTTTCGACATTCTATAGTATGACTTTTTTTCATGAGAACCTTGCCATACTATAGTATGGCTTTTTTCCATGAAATTGTTCGACATCCTATAGTATGCCTTTTTTTCATGAAATTTTTCGACATACTATGGTAAGACTTTTTTTCATGAAAATTTTCGACATACTATAGGATGACTTTTTTTCATGAAATTTTTCGACATACTATAGTATGACTTTTTTTCATGAAATTTTTCGATATACTATAGTATGACTTTATTTCATGAAAATCTTCGACCTACTATACTATGACTTTTTTTCATGAAATTTTTCGACATACTATAGTATGACTTTTTTCCATTAAATTTTTCGACATACTATGGTATGACTTTTTTATCATGAAATTTTTCGACATACTATACTATGACTTTTTTTCATGATATTTTTGGACATACTATAGTATGACTTTTTCTCATGAAAATTTTCGACATACTATAGTATGACTTTTTCTCATGAAAATTTTCGACATACTATAGTATGACTTTTTTTCATGAAATTTTCGACATGCTATAGTATCACTTTTTTTCATGAACATTTTCGACATCCTATAGTATGACTTTTTTTCATGAAAATTTTCGACATACTATAGTATGACTTTTTCTCATGAAAATTTTAGACATACTAGAGTATGACTTTTTTATCATGAAATTTTCCGACATACTATAGTATGACTTTTTTTCATGAAATTTTTCGACATACTATAGTATGACTTTTTTCATGAACATTTTCGACATTCTATAGTATGACTTTTTTTCATGAGAACCTTGCCATACTATAGTATGGCTTTTTTCCATGAAATTGTTCGACATCCTATAGTATGCCTTTTTTTCATGAAATTTTTCGACATACTATGGTAAGACTTTTTTTCATGAAAATTTTCGACATACTATAGGATGACTTTTTTTCATGATATTTTTGGACATACTATAGTATGACTTTTTCTCATGAAAATTTTCGACATGCTATAGTATGACTTTTTTTCATGAACATTTTCGACATCCTATAGTATGACTTTTTCTCTTGAAAATTTTCGCCATATTATAGTATGGCTTTTTTTCATGAAAATCTTTGACATACTATAGTATGACTTTTTCTCATGAAAATTTTCGACATACTAGAGTATGACTTTTTTATCATGAAATTTTCCGACATACTATAGTATGACTTTTTTTCATGAAATTTTTCGACATACTATAGTATGACTTTTTCTCTTGAAAATTTTCGCCATATTATAGTATGGCTTTTTTTCATGAAAATCTTCGACATACTATAGTATGACTTTTTCTCATGAACATTTTCGACATACTATAGTATGACTTTTTTATCTTGAAATTTTCCGACATACTATAGTATGACTTTTTTTCATGAACATTTTCCACATTCTATAGTATGACTTTTTTTCATGAGAACCTTGCCATACTATAGTATGGCTTTTTTCCATGAAAATCTTCGACATACTATATTATGACTTTTTTTCAAGAACATTTTCGACATACTATAGTATGACTTTTTTTCATGAAATTTTTCGATATAATATAGTATGACTTTATTTCATGAAAATCTTCGACCTACTATACTATGACTTTTTTTCATGAAATTTTTCGACATACTATAGTATGACTTTTTTCCATTAAATTTTTCGACATACTATGGTATGACTTTTTTATCATGAAATTTTTCGACATACTATACTATGACTTTTTTTCATGATATTTTTGGACATACTATAGTATGACTTTTTCTCATGAAAATTTTCGACATACTATAGTATGACTTTTTTTCATGAAATTTTCGACATGCTATAGTATCACTTTTTTTCATGAACATTTTCGACATCCTATAGTATGACTTTTTTTCATGAAAATTTTCGACATACTATAGTATGACTTTTTCTAATGAAAATTTTCGACATACTAGAGTATGACTTTTTTATCATGAAATTTTCCGACATACTATAGTATGACTTTTTTTCATGAAATTTTTCGACATACTATAGTATGACTTTTTTCATGAACATTTTCGACATTCTATAGTATGACTTTTTTTCATGAGAACCTTGCCATACTATAGTATGGCTTTTTTCCATGAAATTGTTCGACATCCTATAGTATGCCTTTTTTTCATGAAATTTTTCGACATACTATGGTAAGACTTTTTTTCATGAAAATTTTCGACATACTATAGGATGACTTTTTTTCATGAAATTTTTCGACATACTATAGTATGACTTTTTTTCATGAAATTTTTCGATATACTATAGTATGACTTTTTTTCATGAAAATCTTCGACCTACTATACTATGAATTTTTTTCATGAAATTTTTCGACATACTATAGTATGACTTTTTTCCATTAAATTTTTCGACATACTATGGTATGACTTTTTTATCATGAAATTTTTCGACATACTATACTATGACTTTTTTTCATGATATTTTTGGACATACTATAGTATGACTTTTTCTCATGAAAATTTTCGACATACTATAGTATGACTTTTTTTCATGAAATTTTCGACATGCTATAGTATCACTTTTTTTCATGAACATTTTCGACATCCTATAGTATGACTTTTTTTCATGAAAATTTTCGACATACTATAGTATGACTTTTTCTCATGAAAATTTTCGACATACTAGAGTATGACTTTTTTATCATGAAATTTTCCGACATACTATAGTATGACTTTTTTTCATGAAATTTTTCGACATACTATAGTATGACTTTTTCTCTTGAAAATTTTCGTCATATTATAGTATGGCTTTTTTTCATGAAAATTTTCGACATACTATAGTATGACTTTTTCTTATGAGAATTTTCGCCATACTATAGTATGGCTTTTTTTCATGAAAATCTTCGCCATACTATACTATGACTTTTTTTCATGAAATTTTTAGTCATACTAAAGTATGACTTTTTTTCATGAAAATTTTCGACATACTATAGTATGACTTTTTTATCATGACATTTTTCGACATACTATAGTATGACTTTTTTATCATGAACATTTCCGACATACTATAGTATGACTTTTTCTCATGAGAATTTTCGGCATATTATAGTATGGCTTTTTTTCATGAAAATCGTCGACATACTATACTATGACTTTTTTTCATGATATTTTTGGACATCCTATAGTATGACTTTTTTTCATGAAAATTTTCGACATACTATAGTATGACTTTTTCTCATGAAAATTTTCGACATACTAGAGTATGACTTTTTTATCATGAAATTTTCCGACATACTATAGTATGGCTTTTTTTCATGAAAATCTTCGACATACTATAGTATGACTTTTTTATCATGAAATTTTCCGACATACTATAGTATGACTTTTTTTCATGAACATTTTCGACATTCTATAGTATGACTTTTTTATCATGAAATATTTCGACATACTATAGTATGACTTTTTTATCATGAACATTTTTCGACATACTATAGTATGACTTTTTCTCATGAGAATTTTCGCCATATTATAGTATGGCTTTTTTTCATGAAAATCTTCGACATACTATACTATGACTTTTTTTCATGAAATTTTTCGTCATACTAAAGTATGACTTTTTTTCATGAAAATTTTCAACATACTATAGTATGACTTTTTTATCATGAAATATTTCGACATACTATAGTATGACTTTTCTCATGAGATTTTTCGACATACTAGATTATAACTTTTTTTCATGAAATTTTCGGCATCCTATAGTATGACTTTTTTTCATGAAATTTTTCGACATACTATAGTATGACTTTTTCTCATGAGAATTTTCGACATACTATAGTATGACTTTTTCTCATGAAATTTTTCGAAATACTATAGTATGACTTTTTCTCATGAGAATTTTCGACATACTATAGTATGACTTTTTTTCATGACATTTTTCGACATACTATAGTATGACTTTTTTTCATGAAATTTTCGACATGCTATAGTATGACTTTTTTATCATAAAATTTTCGACATAATATAGTATGACTTTTTTTCATGACATTTTTCGACATACTATAGTATGACTTTTTTCATGACATTTTCTGACATACTATAGTATGACTTTTTTTCGTGAAATTTTCCCTCCCACCTGGATGATGATGATGGAGACCAGTCCCTCCCACCTCATGATGATGATGATGGAGACCAGTCCCTCCCACCTCATGATGATGATGGAGACCAGTCCCTCCCACCTCATGATGATGATGATGGAGACCAGTCCCTCCCACCTGGATGATGATGATGATGGAGACCAGTCCCTTCCACCTCATGATGATGATGATGGAGACCAGTCCCTCCCACCTCATGATGATGATGATGGAGACCAGTCCCTCCCACCTCATGATGATGATGATGGAGACCAGTCCCTCCCACCTGGATGATGATGTTGATGATGGAGACCAGTCCCTCCCACCTCATGATGATGATGATGGAGACCAGTCCCTCCCACCTGATGATGATGATGATAGAGACCAGTCCCTCCCACCTGATGATGATGATGATGGAGACCAGTCCCTTCCACCCCATGATGATGATGATGGAGACCAGTCCCTCCCACCTCATGATGATGATGATGGAGACCAGTCCCTCCCACCTGGATGATGATGATGATGGAGACCAGTCCCTCCCCACCTCATGATGATGATGATGGAGACCAGTCCCTCCCACCTGATGATGATGATGATGGAGACCAGTCCCTCCCACCTGATGATGATGATGATGGAGACCAGTCCCTCCCACCTGATGATGATGATGATGGAGACCAGTCCCTCCCACCTGATGATGATGATGATGGAGACCAGTCCCTCCCACCTGGATGATGATGATGATGGAGACCAGTCCCTCCCACCTGGATGATGATGATGATGGAGACCAGTCCCTCTCACCTGGATGATGATGATGATGGAGACCAGTCCCTCCCACCTGATGATGATGATGATGGAGACCAGTCCCTCCCACCTGATGATTATGATGATGGAGACCAGTCCCTCCCACCTGATGATGATGATGATGGAGACCAGTCCCTCCCACCTCATGATGATGATGATGGAGACACAGGAAACCAGGAAATATGATTGTTTGTTAGTTTTAATTTGAACAATTCTCAAACTTCATTATACAAAACTCAAATACAAACTTTATTTCAATAGTGAAAAACATCAATCGGTGTTGACACATTAAAAATAACACAAAAGAAAATCTGACAAACAGTGAGGTTCCTTATGGAGGACTGAACATGCCAAAATATAAAATAAATTAATAAATGAATAAATAACTCGATAAATAAATAAATAAATATGTCATTAAATGTAGCAAAAAAATATTTTAAATAAATGTAGGTATTAATTAATTGATAAAATGTGACAAATGGATATTTCTGTTTTAATTTGCTTCTTCATTTGTTTATGTTTGTATTAATTCCCTTATTTATTTACTCTTCTGTTTAATTTTCCCTTTTGTTTATTTATGTATTTATTCTTATTCATTTTTAAAATGAAATTTTAAAATAAAAATATATATTTTTTTTTTCAAAATGGCCACCAAATAGGCGTTAAAAAGTCCTAAATGTTGCAGAAGAATGATTTTCTGAGACTTGATGATTTCCAAGGTGTGTTCAGGGTGATCAGATCAGATGTCAGAAGATCACAGACAGGGTTTTATAACTTCTTTATTCTTTAATGGAAAAACGTGAAAACCAAATAAAAGGAGCATGAAGGTCACTTCAGGGTCAAAGTTCACCTCCTAACCTTCATGATCGAATGACAACCGGCAAAAACAAAATGGCCGCCACGGCCCTCAGGGGCCAAATTTGCAGCGTCCTGATATCTATATCTGTTCATAACATATAAACCTACATCTGTGACCAATGTGTTGCTTTCATCACTAAATACACAGTTGTTACGCTGAACTGCGGCGCTATCAGAACATCACATTCCAGCGAGTACACCGCATCGGACCCCAAAACCCATAGACAAACGACCCATACTCACAAAATTTGAACATTTCAAGCAGAAAGAGGTACAACGGCGACTATGGACCTCACGATCAGTTCCCCCCAGGAATACCGGACAGACGCAAAACACTATTTCCTATCAGAAAAGTCCACTTCATTTAAAGTAGGAGGGCAAAATATTAGGAACACCTCTGAGACACCATAGAAATGAGCTTCTATATGATGGAGACATTTTATATCAGACACTTCTAATCGTTTTTTAAGAACGGGGCACAGTTCGGACAAAGCGACTGCACGTCAGAGTCCTCGGGATGTGCTGTC
Organism: Sebastolobus alascanus; assembly: GCA_916701645.2. Classification (NCBI taxonomy): domain Eukaryota; kingdom Metazoa; phylum Chordata; class Actinopteri; order Perciformes; family Sebastidae; genus Sebastolobus; species Sebastolobus alascanus. The sequence continues at coordinate 11,020 of CAKAOJ020000607.1, read as the reverse complement.
GGATCTCGGCGGTTCTGATGCCGTAGATGATCGGGTTGAAACAGCTCGGGAACAGCAGGTACATGGTGCTGATGAAGACCCGGACCGCGGCGGGAAGACCGTTTCTGATCCGATACGACAGGAAAGCAACGAGCGCGATGGTCAGGCTGACGGTGATGACCACGATGTGGGTCACGCAGGTGTGAAGCGCTTTGACACCCGTCTTGCCGGACCTGAGCACAGAGCTGAATATGACCACGTAGGAGGCAGCGATGAAGATGAAGTCGGCTACAGGGATGAGGAATATAGTCAGTAACCCGATGAGGCTGTTGACGGCGGTGCTTCCACAGGCCAGCTGCACTAAGGCCATGTGCTCACAGAAACAGTGGTTCATCACGTTTCTGAAGCAGAAGGACAAAGATCCAGCCAGACTTACCACCAGCGTGATCAGGACGAAGTTTCTGACCACGAGCGGGACGATAAACTTGAGGAAGCTCGGTAAAGCCATGCGTTCTTGGTAGTAGAGAGGCGTGCAGATGGCGAAGTAGCGGTCCAGCGCCATCCACACCAGCAACGTGGACTGAAAAGCTCCTACGAAGTGAACAAAATACATCTGAACCAGGCAGCCGCTCAGAGAGATCCCCCTCCAGTCCAACAGGAAGCTCAGCAGCATGTGGGGGACGAAGAACAGCGGGAGGCTCAGGTCCACGAACGCCATGCCGGCGATGAGGACGCACATCGGAGAGTGGAGGCTTCTCTCTGACACGACGACGTACAGCAGCAGGGAGTTGGCCGACAGCGACACCACGAACATGATGAAGAACGGGATGAAAAGGACGGGCCTCAGAGCTCCCAGCTCACTGAAGCCGTCGAGGACGAAGTGCTTGTGCGAGGAGACGTTCTCCATCCTCCTCTCCTCAGAAAACCTCCTGGTTCAGGGCTTCAGGTGGATCAGCCTGAAAGAGGAGAAACATTTTTAAAAGTCCAGTCATGTCTTCATAGAGACGATCTGTCATATAGACAAACATTACTGGGTGGACAACAAATATAAGGAGTAAAGCACTGTGGTGGGGGGGGGGCACCTTCTGTGTTCTCTCATCTTTACTCCAAACACAAAATAATTATTATTATTTATACCAAAGTGTTTCTCCATATTGTAACTCTACTGACTGCTGGGGTCTTTAGGGGGAGATAGCAGGTCAACAGTAGAGGTCACATAGAAGTGGTGTACATCATCTGAAAACTGGAACCTGAACAACATAAACAATCAATTAACATCATCACACATGAATACAGTTGGGATCATTGGATCCACCAGAGTCTCAGCTTTACAGTGATACACAATTTATGGAATTCAACACTGTTTATGGACCCCAGGATGCAGAAATATTCAGATACACCATTTTAGAATAGGAGACAATAACACATTTATACTGCATGTGATTATCATAAAGTGGGCATGTCTGTAAAGGGGAGACTCGTGGGTACCCATAGAACCCATTTACATTCACTGATCTGGAGGTTAGAGGTCAAGGGACCCATTTGAAAATGGCCATGCCAGTTTTGGAGTGTTATTTAACCTCCTTCATGACCTACTAAAACCTCTGAAGACAGTAAAGTCAGTCGGGCTCGCCCGCCGACTCATCTCCCGTTAACGGGGTAAAGGATCTATCTGAGGATAGACGATGCAAAATGTTACTCTGTGAGGACGTCTGAGGAAAACAACAGGTGTAGAAACCAAACAGACACACAGCAAGTTAGCACATTGTTTAACATTCAATAGGTACAGGATGTCCTCTGGCTGCAGGGGGAACCTGGAAAGGGCTCAACAGTAAATATACACCAAGACAAGTACAACACATCAACACCATCCAGGAAACATTTTGGCAAACAAACGTTACCCAAAGCAAAGCTGGCTCATGGCTCACACTGGTGGAGTTAGATAGTTTAACTGGTTCCCAGTTCAGTCTAGAAAGGTCACTATAGGTGAGTCATTAGATGTGGATATAGAACATGAAGAGCTGCTGTATGTAGAGAAGAAATCAGCAGGTTTTACTTGTTCTCGGTCAGTAAACGTGTCCCGTCTGCAGGGTGATGATGTCAGCTGCTGACTCTCCTCCGTCCATCCCTTCATCCACCTGTCCCTGCTGAGCGCTGACTCAGCACTTTAATACCCTCCGTCTGACGAAAGGTCCCAGAGAGCGTCGGTGTCACGCAATCAAAATGAGAAACTAAATATGGAAAACTCACTTCTGAAGCAACTTGAAGCAAATTAAAAAAAAGTTCTTCCCAGTAAAGTTAGAAGGACAGAATGGACCCTGAATGACTGCTAATACAGTATGTGTCCTCAAACTGACAATTCCTGCCTTAATTGTACACATTTCTATCTTAGATTTCGCACTTTCTCTTAAATTAATGGTAGGTTGTTGCCACAGTGAAGCCGTGTTCTCTAGTGTTGGTTTGTCCTCAAAACACTGATGATGATTGATGAATGATTAAAACTAGTCTTTTAGCAAATGAACAGTCAATTGATGGTTTGAGTGTTTGTCAGGGACGACAGATTTTGGGCCAGTGGAGCCGAGGTGGGATGATTACATCTTCACCATCAAATAGGTGCTGTCTGCATTCTGACCCATATTTACAATTGACTTGATGCCCAATAATCCGAACAGTTCCATACCATGCAGTACGTGAACGAGGAGCGCTGGTCAGTCAGGACTTCTTTCTGGATCCCAACTCGGAATATCAACCAAAACAGCGCCTGTACAACACTCTTTACAGATCTCATGCACAGAACCACTGCTTCAGGATATCACGTTCATCAGAACCAACACAAAGCACTCTGGTAAAACGGCCCAATGAGGTCTTTGCCAAAACTCTCAAATGGAACCTCAAAGAGTGGCAATGGGCGCAAAGGCGTTCTCGGGATGTCCGGTTGGTTAACCAGCTGGCATTCAGGCTAAGACGTACACCAGAGACTTACATTTCCCGGGCCAATAGAATCGGGCCACTATCCGGTCTAGTGTGTTGTCATTCACCATGGGGAAACAGCTTTCCTGGTGGCTTTTTGGTTTCAGAAGGCCTGGTGTACGACCTGCACTGCAAACAACAGAGGACGTAGCCACCTATCCCAACTGCGGCTGTCTTCGTGCATAAACTTAAGGATCGATGATAGGTCAATGATCAAACAAAGAATCAATGATAGGTCAATGATCAAACAAAGGATCAATGATAGGTCAATGATCAAACAAAGGATCAATGATAGGTCAATGATCAAACAAAGGATTGATGATAGGTCAATGATCAAACAAAGGATCGATGATAGGTCAATGATCAAACAAAGGATCTTTGATAGGTCAATGATCAAAGAGCTGATTGGTTCTTAGTTTTGACAGCAAACACCACGTGTTGTAGAAAGTCACAACTTTCTGTGTAATTGTAATATTTAACACTAGATTGTAGGATATTAGTCTCATGTTGAAGGTTTCATCTGTTAACAAACACATCTTGTGTGGTTGATAATGATAATTATTATAATAATGAAGGTTATTTATATATAACACTTATCAAAACGAGTGCTCATTATGTGCTTTACAAGGTGGACATAACAATAATAAAGGATAGAATCCAACGCCAGATACACGCACATTTCCACATAGATTTACAAACAAATATAAATAAATCCCAACGTGGTCTGAAAACTACAAGTAGCCTACAGATCGGATCTAACAGGAAGTCACTGTGTCTGTGACTTCCTGTAAATTCTTTGAAGGCTGCTGGAAACTGCCCAACTGGACCTCAGCTTCTCTGTGTCATCGTGTCAAGAAACAAACTTTATAGAAATATGTGAACTTCTACCAGAACCCTAAAACCACCTGGACCAGAGCGGTAAGACATTACGTCAGCCAGTTAAAGGTCACTATATGTCCTCTACAGCCCATAGATGTATTAGTGGTCCTTGTTGGGTGGACAGAGAGGACAGATAGTGGGGACTTTCTTCATGTTTACTGGATCATTAGACAGTAATGAGCCCCGGAGGAGCTCCAGCAGCTGGAGGCCGGACCCCAGAGGGTCTGTGGACACTCGGACACTCTGGAGGATCTAACCAGCTACACTAACAGACCAATTAGCACTCGCGCACTGCATCATGGGAAGACACTCTCAGGCTTTCGCTCTGGGTGTTTGTGCTCCTGTGTAGTGAACACAGGAAATACTGCTTTGTTTTGTCGATTCTCTGGCGGGGGTTTGGTGGCGGCCACCGAGACAAAGGAATTACCTGGAGGTTAGAAAGTTTAGAAAGTAAATAGATGATGTCACTCACAGGAAACTAATCTGAGATATCTACGACTATTACAGAGTTTATGTTTTACCCAAATAAGTCCCTGGATTCCCTGCCGATCATTTTCCAAATCATCAATTTTAAGATTTTCTTACTTCATCAGAGCCGCTGGTTTAATTTCATTTCTAAAATGATCATCTAAATAATCACATTAAACATTTACTCTCTTTTATGTTTAGTCTGGGGCGGTTGTTGTATCCTCTCTAAATCTAATAATCATCAAAACAGAATCGACAAAATCTAGTTGACGTAATACATATATATATATATATATAGTATATATTATGGCTGTAAAAGTGAACACGATAATGACTGTAAATTGTAGCGGCTCAGTTGTAAAGATCCTGGTATCATAGTAGTCTATAGAACCTGATGAATCCATCGGTACCAACCAGGTCAGACTATCTGGTCATGAAGGAGGTTAAATAACGCTCCAAACTGTCATGTCCATCTTCAAAGGGGTCCCTTGACCTCTGACCTCCAGATCAGTGAATGTAAATGGGTTCTATGGGTACCCACGAGTCTCCCCTTTACAGACATGCCCACTTTATGATAATCACATGCAGTTTGGGGCAAGTCATAGTCAAGTCAGCACACTGACACACTGACAGCTGTTGTTGCCTGTTGGGCTGCAGTTTGCCATGTTAGGATCTGAGCATATTGTTTTATGCTAAATGCAGAACCTGTGAGGGTTTCTGGACAATATCTATCATTGTTTTGTGTTGTTAATTGATTTACAACAATAAATATATACATACATTTGCATAAAGCAGCATATTTGTCCACTCCCATGTTGATAAGAGGATTAAATACTTGACAAATCTCCCTTTAAGGTTCATTTAGAACAGATAATGAATGTGTGATAACTTTCCGATTAATCGCGATTTAATATTTTAATATTATATTTTAGCCCCAGTTTAGTCAAAATTACAAACTCGTATGGTGATGCGGTTAAAACCAGGGATGGTTTGGAAATTGCATGTCTACCTCAACATCTGGTCTTCAGGGCCTCTAAAGGTTAATCTGTCACAACACTATTACGTTGAAAAGAGAAGTGAATATTTTATTTTATACTGTCGACTTACACAGCTCACAAAAAAGGTTTCACCCGCTGCGCTACAGTCTGATATTTATCAGCCGTTATCGTCTCATCACAGAACGGTATCGGCGTGTACGTCAGCTGACAGCAGGTCATCATTATTCTCTGAAATGATCAAACATCGGTGGTCTGTAATCATGGTGGTTATTAGTACTGTAGTGTGGCAGCTAAACAGAAATATTTATAACAACTGGGTATTTTGCGATAAAAGCAACACATTAGTCTCAGATGTAGGTTTATATGTTATGAATAGATATAGATATCAGGGCGCTGCATGTTTGGCCCCTGAGGGCCAGTTCAACAACAATCAATTTGTAAAATGAAGTGTTACCGAAATCATCAAGACTCAGAAAATCAGTTTTCAGCCACATTTAGGAATATTTAGCACCTATTTGAAAAATGTCTGCCACGACCCTCAGGGGCCAAACTTGCAGCGTCTCGATATCTATGAATTTACAAAACATATAAACCTACATCTGTGACCAATGTGTTGCTTTTCTAACAAAATGCACAGTTGTTATGCTGAACTGAGGCGCTACTGATGGACATTATGTCCCTGTATTCAGACAAAGCAAAGCAGGTTGAAAAATAGAGTAAATGTGTTTTATTTCTTCACATTGAAACTAGATTAGACACCACAAACGTATGATGACATTAAATTAAATAAGGACGTGTGTTAGAGACGTATTAACGTGCCTAAATTTCACACGTTTACATAAGACACGGATTTTGGACAGTTTCAGGCCGTACATTAGAGGGTTGAAGAGCGGCGGGCATGTTAGAAAGTATAAAGATAAAAAGATCCTCAACATGTTGGGTAAACTGTTCATTTCTATTTCAAAGAAAGCTCCGAAGGAGAAGTTGAGCAGAGAGAACAGGTGAGGTGTGCAGGTACTGACAGCTTTCTGTCTGCTCTGTTTACAACCAGAGAAACACACCAGAAGAATCTTTATATAGGTGTAAAAGATCAGAATTAGAGGACAAATGATTGAGAAAAAAGTAACAATGAGTCCATAGATATTATTGACTGTAGTGTCGAAGCAGGCCAGTTTAACTATAGAGTAGGTGTCACAGTAGACTTTGTTAATGATGTTCCCACACAGCTGGAGAGGGACTATCAGAGTCAGCGTAACAAAATTCACAAGAAATATGAGCAACCATATTACAGCAATAAGCACGACCACCTTGTTCCGTGTCATACGTGTGTTATACTGTAGAGGACAACAGATCGTCAGATATCGGTCATAAGACATGACGGCCAAGTTTAAAAATTCTATATTTCCGTACGTATAAACACAGAAAATCTGCAAGAAACAGAGCGGAGCAGAAACAGTGTGAATGTCAGAGAGGATCTGAACCAGAAGGAATGGAAACAACCCTGTACTACCATACAGTTCATTTACAAACAGGCTGCTCAGGAAAAGGTACATAGGTTCATGTAAGCTCCTGTTACTACAGATAACCACAACCAGCAACACATTAGCACTAATAATTAATATATATAAAGACATAACAATCATGAAATATAAGTATTTAAAATGCTCCGTGTCAAAGTAGGCAGTTAGTGCGAAATGTGAAATCTGTGTAGAATTTAACATGAGTCTCCTTTTTGTTCACAAAAAGCACCAAAGATTATTTTACATTTTGTTATAGATATGTAAATATCATTTCCTTGTATAATGGTTAGTTAGTTATTACGACACATAGCTGATGACATTGTGTGAAACCTTGGCTGAGTCCCTCTCAACTGAGATTAAACTCTGCTCTTTCCTCTTTTAAGCTTTTCATGGTGGACGCCCTCACCTCGGTATCTGAGGTCACTGATTCATACTGATGTTGAACTTTACTGTCTTTCTAGAGTCTCTAGTAGGTTCAGTTTTAGGGCTAGAGACGCAGATATCAAGTTAAACTAGAAAACCGAAGGAATACATCGGTACCAACCAGGTCATGCTCGCTTGTAGGGAAGGAGGATAAATAACGCTATTTTAGAGAATGATCACAGAATTTATTTTTAATCTGCTTTGGAGCAAGAATCAGCATTTCATTTTTTTCAGTATTTAAAAGAAGGAATGTTTGATGACATCATTGTTTGTTTTCTGATATGCATTCTTCAAGTTCCGCCAGCTGATGACAGGCATCAGGCTTAATGGAGATGTAAAGTTGAGTATCATCTGCATAGAAATGGGAACGTAGTTTGTAACTATTGATTAATGTACCAGGGGCAACATGTAAATTGATAAAAGAATAGGACCGAGCACAGATCCCTGTGGCACACCATAACAGACCTTCTTGTGGTCTGATGAACAGTTATTGTGTAAAACAAAGTGGGATCTGTCAGATAAGTATGATCTAAACCAGCAGAGAGCAGTGTCAGTGTCTGAATGTGTCTCCTCCTATGAATCAAAGACAAGTAGGTTTGGTTAACTGATTACTCTATAACAGCCCATAGGTGTGAATATGAGTATGAATGGTTTTGGTCTGTTGATATACTGTATGTCAGCCCTGTGATAGATTAGTCTGGGCTAAACGGGTATAGATGGCTTGATGAAACGAACGCAATTGACCGAAACACATTCTTTTAGGGGGTGGCACGTTGGCGCAGTGGTTAGCTCTGTCGACTCACAGCAAGAGGGTCAAAGGTTCCTTCCGGTCCTTCTGTATGGAGTTTGCATGTTCTCCCCGTGTCAGCGTGGGTTTACTCCGGTGCTCCGGTTTCCTCCCACAGTCCAAAGACATGCAGGTTAGTGTGGGTTTACTCCGGGTGCTCCGGTTTCCTCCCACAGTCCAAAGACATGCAGGTTAGTGTGGGTTTACTCCGGGTGCTCCGGTTTCCTCCCACAGTCCAAAGACATGCAGGTTTGCGTGGGTTTACTCCGGTTCTCCGGTTCTCCGGTTTCCTCCCACAGTCCAAAGACATGCAGGTTAGTGTGGGTTTACTCCGGTTCTCCATTTTCCTCCCACAGTCCAAAGACATGCAGGTTAGTGTGGGTTTACTCCGGTTCTCAGGTTTCCTCCCACAGTCCAAAGACATGCAGGTTAGTGTGGGTTTACTCCAGGTGCTCCGGTTTCCTCCCACAGTCCAAAGACATGCAGGTTAGCCTGGGTTTACTCCGGTTCTCCGGTTTCCTCCCACAGTCCAAAGACATGTAGGGTAGTGTGGGTTTACTCCGGTTCTCCAGTTTCCTCCCACAGTCCAAAGTCTTGCATGTTAGTGTGGGTTTACTCCGGTTCTCCAGTTTCCTCCCACAGTCCAAAGACATGCAGGTTAGGTTAATCGTTGACTCTAAATGTCCCGTACGTGTGAATGTGAGTGTGAATGGTTGTCTGTCTCTATGTGTCAGCCCTGTGATAGTCTGGAGACCTCTCCAGGGTGTACCCCGCCTTCACCCAATATCAGCTGGGATCAGCTCTCGCCCCCCCGCGACCCTGAACAGGATAAGTGGTTACGGATAATGGATGTATGGACATTCTTTTAGGGTACTGGAATTAGACAGTTGCTAAACTGTTTTGGGGTTAGGGTTAGAAATAACAAACAGCAGGCTACATTAATTAAACTTTCGTATTGAGGTCACATGGCTGCTGTTGGTGTCCTGAGTCTTTAAACATTTTATAAGAGGTCGGAGCAGGGCTTCAGCTCAGTACGGAGGGACTCAGTATGAATACAATGGGGCAGCAGGTGAATGCTCAAATTCACACAATGTCGCTGACTTTGTTTTGTACATTAATAACATTATTGTGATTGTGAAAAGAAAATTTAGGGATATTTTTTACAATTTTTTTCATGATAATGAATCTGTTTAGCATTACAACACTGACTTCTGTTCACGTGTGCTTTGAGTTTAAGTTGCAAATTGTGCCAAACAAGTCCAAGTTGAAGCCAGTTAAATTTTTACGAATCTATAACAAAAGTTAATTATAGCTTGATGTGCACAGTAGAATAGTTGTGAACCTAACGAAGGATGATGATAAACTCTACTCAGGTTTCATATTTCACTCTTGATGCCTACTTTCACACCGGAACTTTTAAGTACTTATATTTTATGATTGTTATGTCTTTATATGTGTTAATTATTAGTGCTAATGTGTTGCTGGTTGTGGTTATCTGTAGTAACAGGAGCTTACATGAACCTATGTACCTTTTCCTGTGCAGTCTGTTTGTAAATGAACTGTATGGTAGTACAGGGTTGTTTCCATTCCTTCTGGTTCAGATCCTCTCTGACATTCACACTATTTCTGCTCCGCTCTGTTTCCTACAGAATTGTTTACACACTTATGGAGCTGTTGAATATCTAAACTTAGCAGTCATGTCTTATGACCGATATCTGGCCATCTGTTGTCCTCTACAATATAACACACGTATGACACATAACAAGATTGCCGTTCTTATTGCTCTAACATGGTTATACCCTTTGCTTGCATGTATTTTCATAATATATTTGAATTCCCATTCGCAGCTGTGTGGGAACATCATTTACAAAGTTTACTGTGATAGTCACTCTGTTGTAAAGCTGGCCTGCTCAGAGGCCCATGTAGTTAATGCATATGGGCTCATTGCATCTTTTGGCACAATCTTTGGGGCTTTAATATTTATTCTTTACACCTATATAAAGATTCTTCTGGTGTGTTTCTCTGGTTGTAAACAGACCAGACAGAAAGCTGTCAGTACCTGCACACCTCACCTTGCTTCCCTCTTGAACTTTTCTGTCGGGGCTAGCTTTGAATTATTACAGAGCAGGTTTGATATGAACAATGTACCCAATATGATGAGAATATTTCTATCGTTGTACTTTCTTACATGCCCGCCACTCTTCAACCCTGTACTCTACGGCCTGAAAATGTCCAAAATCCGTGTCCTAGGTAAAAGTCTGATGTCAAATGCAGGCTACTAACCCTCTGAGAGCCACAATAGAGCCGTTTTAGTCTTTTTTAGGGGGGTACAGGGGATATTTAGGGGGAGATAGCAGGTCAACAGTAGATGTCACATAGAAGTTGTGTACATCATCTGAAAGCTGGAACCTGAAGATTAATATGAGATGCAGCTTAGATCGGTACCAGTTGAGGGTAGGAGGTGATTCATTTAGTCTAGGATTAATAGTTAGGATTTTATCATTAAAGAAGCTCATGAAGTCACTACTACTGAGGGTTGTAGGAATACATGGCTCCATAGAGCTGTGGCTCTCTGTCAGCCTGGCTACAGTGATGAAAACAAACCTGGGATTGTTCTGATTTTTCTCTATTAATGATGAGTAATAAGCTTCTCTATTATCACAGAGAGGCTTCCTATATGTTTTAAGACTATCTTAAACTAAACGAGATTCTTCCTGTTTGGTGGAACGCCATATCCTTTACAGTTTTGCTTTAATTTGTGGGTTTGTGGGTTATACCATGGAGCTGACTTCCTTTGTTTTATTTATTTAATGATCATTATTGGAGGTAGCCTGATATCTCAGATTTTCATTGTCAACGAGTGCTTCTCTATATTTTTGTGACCATGACAATAAAGAACTGGAATGTGTTGCACATGTTGTCCAGTCATTACAAATAAGAAAAGACAAAATATTTATTGGTAAATTTGAATGTTACACCAGCACAAGAAACAGGCT
>CAKAOJ020000606.1:0-105000 GCA_916701645.2 Sebastolobus alascanus | reverse complement strand
CTACATCCCAGATACTTCCGCTCTGCTCTTCAACTCCACTTAAGCAGAAAGCAGTACCACCTGATAGCCATGCAACAAAGCGTCCTCTCTTGGAGTTTCCCTCTTTCCAGGAATCTGAAATCAATTCCAGTCTTGCAGATCCTGATGACTCCACCTACCTCCCCAGCATGTCTGAATTGGTTGATGCCACCAGTGAACAGTAAGTTAACTTTGGTTGTTATAGATCCTTGTTAATCAGACATAGCAAAAACCTCAACATTATTTGATTTGATGCATTTATGTGCTAATGTGAGTATTTCTATGTCATGTTATTTCGCTATGAATGTGATAAATTAGAAATAATTCACTTTGTAACAAGTCTGTTTTGTTGCCTGTGGTTTTCTTTGTTAACGGAGCACCAACTAAGACGCCGCAGGACATGGTGAATTACTTGGTGTATGAGGAGTGCCTGCTTGAGCTTTTTAAAATCTGCCCCACCTGCTCAAGAATCTGCAAGGTACACACTTTTGTAAAAGGAACATTCCTTGTTGTGACCCAGAAGTGCCTCCACCAGAGCTGCTTGTACACTAGAGAATGGAAGAGTCAACCACTTCTAGGCAGCTCTCCAGCAGGGAATCTGCAACTATCAGCCGCTGTCTACTACACAGGCTCTTCTTTTGTTCAGACTAACGAGGTTGGTAAAAATGACATAATCTAAAAAAGTGTCTTTTCCCACAGCTTTTTGCTACAGTGGGATGTAGCACATGCTATGAACACTGTTACAGAGATACTTTTTTGATTATACATTACAGGTGCTCAACGCAATGCACGTAAGAACCTTCACCAGAATGGCACATCGAAATCATGTGCATAACTACATTCTGCCTTCCGTGCTGCATAAATGGATATCACACCAGACCGACCTGCTTGAGGGACTGAAACAGAAGGAAACTGTATCTCTTGGTGGTGACATGAGAGCCGACAGTCCAGGCCATTGCGCGAAGTATGGCTCATACTCCATGATGGATCTCAGCACAAACCAAATTCTTGATAGCCAGCTCGTACAGGTAAATACATGTGAGGAATAAATGAGTTTCTTGATTGTGTCATTGCAATTATGTTGCTAAGGACCAGCTTGTGTTCAAGTATTTATCAGGTATTACATTAACACAGCAACAGGGACATTTTGAGTTATTCAATTTTACATTTTTGAAGTCTCTACGTAAAAGAAATTGGTCGCACTTTATTTAAGTATTTGTCTTTAGAGCCGGCTTCCACACAACTGAAATATATTACTGCAACACATCACACTATTCAGCTACATTTATCTTCATATGAAGGTGCAAAGCACACAAATATTTGCTGAAATTTTTTGTCCGTTTATGATCCACAGAGCAATGAAGTGGGAAGCAGTGTTTTTATGGAAAAGGAAGGGCTGATTCTGAGTCTGGAATTCCTTGAAGGATCTGGTGTCAAAGTGGCTTCACTGGTGACAGACCGACACTGCCAGGTTCAAAAGTTTCTCCGGGAACAGAAACCAGACATTGACCACTTTTATGATGTGTGGCATTTATGTAAAGGTAGGATAATTTGGAAAATTTAGTATATTGATAATTTGTAGCACAGCTAATCCTGTGCAACATTAACACCCAATATTTAAAAAAAATTCCATTACATATTTTCAAACTGTTCTCAGCACTCACTAAGAAGGTGGATGCCATCTCCAAGGAGAAGGACTGCAAGGAGGTCAAAGTGTGGCAAAAGAGCATCATAAATCACCTCTACTGGTCAGCATCGGGTTCATCCAGTGGAGAGGGAACGGTGGCTAAATGGACATCTCCTCTTAACCACATCCAGAATGTGCATGTCCATGAAAATCCACTCTTCCCCGAGTGCCTCCATCTCCCTTCCACCAACAGAAAAAAGTGGCTGAGGCCTGGTATGCCAATATTCAATAGCAGCTAGGCCATTTACTTAGAATGCCGTAATATACTCACAGCTGCCATGCACTCATCTTTTATGTATTTGTTATTCTTTTTTCCTCCTCTAGCAACAAAGGCCACCTAACAAGCTGGAGAAGGTTCTAATGAACAAGCGTGTTCTTGGTGACGTGAAGAAGCTGAGCCCTCTCTACCAAACATCTGCCTTGGAGGGGTTCCACAGTGTGATTTTGCAATTCGCACCAAAAAATGTGGCCTTCTCATACCTGGGGATGCTCTGCAGGTAAATTGTATACTATATATAATAAATGCTGCAGCTCCTCCAGACCAACAGAGGTTTCCCGTTTCACTTTACTAGCTATTTTGGAGTAATCCCATACAAATCCTTTGCATTTCAGGCTTTACCTGGCTGCATTGCATTGCATTGCAATGAGAATTCTACACGTACCCAAGGGAGGACTGCTGCAGGAGAACTGCAGTTCCAAATTAAATTTCCCAAGGCCAAGAGGGGGGAACATGTTGTGTCCATGGTGAAGACCAAATATACTACCGGTTAGTTAATTTGAAATTCTCTGATGTAAGTTTTCATCTCTATACTAACATGCATAATTCCTGTTGTGGCAAAAAACATTAGTTTGGGTTTTTCCTTTAACCCCCATTTCATCTTTATATTGTTCTGTTTGCCACATGGAGTGCGGGTGCAGTGTGTCAGACTCACAGCCATTCAGTGTTCCAAAAGAAATCCAGTGAGAGTGTTTTCCGTTCACTGTGTCTTATAATTTATTGTAAAATAAACATGATGAAAAGATAAAGTAGCCAGTTGATTTAATGTCCAGTTTTAACTTTTGCAGAGTCCCAGTTGTCTGCTGTCGAAGAGTGTGGCTGAGCGTGGCTGAGGTCAATGACGTATTCGCCGTAAACCCGTCCTCCGCGCTATGCGTCACGAGCACAAACTTATAGATTCCGCCCTCATCACCTATAGAGGGTGCAAAATGCTTGTAAACACAAACAGAAAAGTCAAAATATTATATTATATAAATAAACTTAAATGCGGCTCCTACACACCGGCCCCTAATTGTTCTCTCTAGAATCAATTACTTAACATAATTACAAAAAAGGAGCTATAAAATAAACAGTAGATTAATTAACCAAAACATTTAGAAAAATAAAGTATATACATTACATCCCTTATTGATGTCTTTTTTCTTTAGAAGGAGGACTTTTCATTCTTCAGTCTCTAGGATGCAGCACAGCTTGGTTATGGGCCTTTCAAGGACTGAAGTCTTAGTCTGGAGCTTCACTGAGCGGACCAGACCTTTTGCATCCGACTTGGTCTCCAGCACTCTGCCTAATGGCCATGATCCCCGAGGAGCAGTGGGATCCACCACCAGAACGATGTCCCCAACATTAAAGTTCTTCCTCACTTTTGTCCATTTTTGTCTTTCTTGGAGCAGCAGAAGGTATTCCTTCGTCCATCTATGCCAGAAAAGGTCGGCCATATACTGGACCTGCTTCCAGCGGCGTCTGGCATAAAGGTCAGATTTCTGAAAGGTTCCAGGTGGCAGGGTAGGTTGTGTTTTTAGCAAGAGGATATGGTTTGGAGTCAGCGGCTCTAGGTCGTGTGGATCAGAGGACACGGTGGAGAGGGGACGGTTATTTAGGATAGACTCTGCCTCACAGAAGATGGTTTGTAGGCCTTCATCATCGATAGTTTGCTGATGGAGAGTGGAGTTCAGCACCTGACGGACAGACCTTATAAGTCTTTCCCAGACTCCGCCGTAGTGTGATGCTGCTGGTGGATTGAAACTCCACTTGATTCCAACAGAAAGCAGAGCACCTTGGATTTTCTTCTCATTCATCAAACTCAGGGCTTTCTTGAGCTCTGTCTGAGCACCCACCAGGTTTGTACCATTGTCAGATCTGATGTGCTTAACCTGACCTCTCCTGCAAATAAACCTTCTCAAAGCATGAATGCACGAGTCGGTATCCAGTGAGTAGGCTACTTCCAAGTGTATAGCTCTACTAGACATACAGGTAAACAGGACTCCATACCTTTTGATCATGCTTCTTCCTCGTCTCACTTCAATTGGGCCGAAATAGTCCAATCCGACGTTGGTAAAAGGAGGGAGGTCAGGTAGGATTCTTTCCTGTGGCAAATCTGCCATCTTCTGCTCACCTGCTTTACCTCTCATACGTCGACACACGACACACTTTGAGATCACTTTCCTTGCTACTGAGTTTCCCCTACAACCCATCCTACGGAGCTCGGAAAGCATGTGGTTTCTACCACTGTGTCCAGAGTGTTCGTGGATGTGTCTTAATATGAGAACTGAAATGTGAGCATCTTTGGGCAAGATACAAGGGTGCTTGGTCTCATCAGGCATTGCAGATCTATGTAGCCGGCCACCTACTCTTATGATGTCCTCATCCAGCACAGGATCAAGCCTACAGATCTTACTGTTCTTTAGCACTCTAAATGGGGTTGTTTCCAGTGTCGCCATTTCAGCTGGAAACGCTTGTCTCTGAGCATAGGTGATGACTGACCTTTCTGCCTGTGAGAAGTCGTCCACTGTGAGGAACTGTCCACCAAGTTTGGTCCTGAAAGTGCCAAGTTCAGTGCTCATCTTTTGGCTGCATGAGCGGGTAGCGATGTAACCAGAGGAAAGCTCCTTTCGCCTTTTGCCGATCAACATCAAGGCACTCTTTAGTTTAAGATACCATGCCACTGCTTTAAGTAGCCTCCTCCAATCTGAGAAGAATGAAATCAGATGGTCTGTGGGAGTTTTAATGTTGCCCATCACTGTTGTGAATACAACAGCACTTTTCCTGACCTCTGGATCATCTTGTGACATTGACTGGAGCCCAATGCTCCTTCCACAGGCCAACTTTCCTCATGCTTCCATAAGAACTCCGGGGCATGTATCCATCTCCTTGTCTGCATGAACTTGGCTGCACTCAGTCCTCTTGAGGCATCATCAGCAGGATTATCCTTGCTGCTTACGTATCTCCATTGAGATAGATCTGTGTTGTCACGAATTAATGTAACTCTGTTGGCTACATAGGTCTTAAACCTAGTGTAGTCATTTTGAATGTACTTGAGCACTGTTTGGCTATCTGTCCAGAAGACTGAGGGTTTTAAGTCGATGTGTAGTTCTTTCCTCAGCATTTTGTCCACCTTCACCAGTAGTGCTGCGGCCGCCAGCTCCAGTCGTGGTACTGTAATGTGCTTTAAAGGAAGGACTCTGGACTTTCCTAGGAGAAAGGTAACATGCACAGCATCCTGAATGTTAACTTGCCTGATGTAACTCACTGAGCCATAGCTCTGGCGTCAGCAAAGTGATGCAGTTGTGCACATTTGGGGGTTCCATAGCTCTTTGGTTTCATACAGCGTGCAACATTGAATCCTTTAATCTTTTCCAGACTGTGCATCCACTTCATCCACTGATCCGATATACCCTGAGGCAAAGGTTCGTCCCATCCAAAACCTCTCCGGCAGAGCTCCTGTAGCAACTGCTTGGCTGGGAGAGTGAGAGGAGCAAGAAAGCCAAGTGGGTCAAAGATTGAGCTTACGACAGAAAGTATGCCTCTTCGGGTATGTGGCTTCTGGCTGAGATGAATGTTGAACTGGAAATGGTCAGAGTCCACACACCACTGCAGTCCTAGTGTCCTTTCCATGGGGAGGCTGTCTTTGTCGAGATCCAATGTCCTAACTTCCTTTGCTCTCTGTTCTTGTGGGATGGAGGCTAGAACTGCTCGGCTATTGCTAACCCACTGAGTGAGCTGAAACCCACCTTTGCTGCATAATGCAATGAGGTCTTTTACCAGCAGGACAGCTTCAGATTCTTTGGTCACTGACTTAACACAGTCATCAACATAAAAGTTGTGTCGGACTGTTTCAGCTACCTGAGGGGGAAAACAACTTTCATTGTCGTCAGCCGTCTTTTGCAATGCAAAGCTTGAACAACTTGGGGAGGACACAGCACCAAATATGTGCACCAGCATGCGGTATTCTTTGGGGGTTTGACTGGTATCACCTTGTGGCCACCACAAGAAGCGCAAGTAGTCCACATCAGATTTGTTCACTCTAACCTGATGGAACATTGACTTGATGTCGGCCATAATTCCAATGGGCTCTTTGCGAAATCTCAAAATGACTCCAACAAGAGAGTTAGTCAGATCAGGACCCTGCAGCAGCTCTGTATTGAGGGATACACCTTGATAAGAGGCTGCACAGTCAAAAACCACTCTGAGTTTTTTCTTTTTGGGGTGGTACACCCCATGATGTGGTATGTACCAAGTCTTTCCTGGTGACTGTGTCAGTTCTTCCTGTGGGACCTCCTCTGCATAATTATTCTCAAAGATGTCATTGAGGAATGCAACATATTCCTTTTTGTACTGCTGGTCCTTTTTCATTTTCCTTTTTAGGCTCTGCAGGCGCTGTTCTGCAACTTTGCGGTTGTTAGGCATGCTAACATTGGCTCTCCTGAAAGGTAACTTCAGGCTGTAATGTCCGTCTTGTAGGATGGCCTCACTGGCCACCTGTAGAAACCCTTTGTCTTCAATTGACATCTCGGTCTTTTCCTCAGACGCTACCTCATTAAAATCCTGATTGTACTGTGAGATCAGAAGCTCTTCCAGACTTGCAACTGCTATCCTATTCACAGTCACACTCATTACACTGCCATCTCCACCACTTCTCAGGGACCCGTTTACAACCCACCCCAATAGGGTTCTTACTGCGTAGGGGCCCTCATCTTGGCTATTAATAACCTCCCATGGTTCTAATAGTTTTGGAGCATTTGTGCCAATCAACAACTCCACCTTAGCACAGATACTGGGAAGTTTGACTTTACTCAGATATGCCCACTGCGCTAAGTCGTTCTGCCTGGGAATGCTTTTTGAGGTGACTGGCATTTGTTTTTGAGTGAAAATGTCAGGAAGTGGTAAGAAGTTGTCGCTGTCCAGTGCTGAAACTTCTATTCCAGATACGACATGAGATGGAACAAACTTTTTCTGATTCATTGTGCTTAACAGAATCTGTGTTTTTCTTCCTTTCAGATTGAGCTGAGACATGAGTGTCTCAGAGCAGAAAGTAGCAGTGGACCCAGGATCCAGGAGAGCATAGACTTGCAGGACCTGGCTTCCTTTTGCTGCCTTAACCTGAACTGGAACAATAAACAGCACGTTTTCTTGGTCTCCGGCCCCTATATGACCACATAACTCTGCTGATGCACCAATTATTACAGCAGGGAACTTTTCACTCTCTTTGGCTGTACCATCTTTGATATCGATGTGCAGGACACTTGGATGAGCTTGCTTGCAAACTCTGCAGGTGAGACGCCTTTTGCAATCTCTGCTAATGTGGCCTGTGGAGAGACAGCCAAAGCACATGCCCTTTGTCTTTAAAAAGCTGAGCTTGTTTCTGTGCATCTGCTTTATGAATTGTTTACACAACTCCAGTGTGTGTTTACAGCTGCAAAAGGGACAATAGGGCTCAGGCTCTTTTTCTTTTTGGGCAACAGCGACACTTGTGGCAAAACTACTGCCAGACGACTTTGATGGCTGTGACTTGGCAGGTGGTCTAGCCGTTCCTTTATTAACTGACTGGTCTTGAAGGTCGCCAAAGAGTGGGTCGGCTGCCATGCGAGCTTGTCTTTCAATAAAACGGACAAGGTCTAAAATTCGAATTCTACGATTGCGTTCTTCTTGAAGTCCATAAGCTCTGCTGCGCCATCTCTCCCGGAGCCTGTATGGTAACTTAAGTACAATACTTCTCATGTTGGCTACTGTGTCCAGTTCCTCCATGTATTCCATTTCCTCCATTGCAGCAGCTCCTTAGGAACATGGCATAATCCTGCAATGCTCTTGAATCCTCAGATTTAATTTGGCACCAGGATAGAGCTTTTTCCAAGTAAGCACAAGAGATCTTGTATTCGTTCCCAAAGTTTTCCTTTAATAGTTCTTTTGCTTTCTTGTAGCCACTATTTGGAGACATGTACTCACAGCTTTTGACTAGCCTTTGAGCTTGGCCTTTTGTAAACTGTACAAGGAACTGCAATCTGTCTCTGTTGTTGTCCGTTTTATTTTCTATCATATTTTCAAAGGAGTGGATAAATGATTTGTACTCCAAAATTTGTCCATCGAAGAATGGAATGCTTCCTTGTGGTAGTGTAGACAAAAGCTGCTGTTTCACAAGAATGCTTGTCAAATCATTTTGATTCTTCAGGATTTTGATCATGTGGTTTTCCTGTGCTGAGCTGGGCGTGGAAGGGATTTGCCATTGTGACAGGGATGTATCTTGGGCTGAGCTGTTACTGCTGGCCCTTGGTTGGACAGCAGACTGACTTTGATAATTATCTGCACCTATGTCAAAAATGGGAAACTGAACCCGAGCACTTGTCTTGCTCCTAACTACTGGGGCAATATTATCATAAAGATGAAGAGGTCTCCCCAGTCTTTCATCCAGCTGTATTTCTGTAGCTACTGATGGACCAGCTATGACCTCTGCTGCCTCTGCACCTAATACATCCTTTTGAAATGGGGCTGCATCAGACTGTACAGGCTTATGCATTGTAATTTCAGCCTCTTTTAAATAGTTAATTTTGGCTGTAGTGGCTGCTATTTCTGTATGTAACTCCAGTGTTTCTCTTCTTTTTCGTAGCATTTGTTCCTGCTCTTCAATTGCATGCTTTTCGTTCAGCTTAGAAGCTCTTGCCATTAAAGCTGCTCTCTCTGCCTCTGCAGTAATGCGTAAAGATGAAGAGGATGCGCTGGACTTCACTGACCTAAGTGAATGCGTATCTACGTCACTCTGACCACCGCTTGCATTTATTAATTCACTCTCCTCCAGTTGAAATCCTCCAATCTGAGTGTCAGAAGCTGAAACTTCAGCTAAAATGGGATTTTCTTTGGCTGAAATCCACTTCGTTACGTTGGCAAGAAATGCTATTATCTGTGCGCATTTTGGCTGATACCATTTTTCATTGTCCTCCTTTTTTACGTCATCATCCAACATTTCAGCGTAAGAAGCATGCAGAGCTTTAAACTCATCCAGAAGTTCATTAAACTTGACCATGTTTCCTTTAACTTCATCAAGAAAGTCTTCATCAGTCATTAAACTGTTCACGATGTTCATTCTCCGTGTTATATGTGACAGTTTTCCTGCTCGAGACGAGCGCAGACTCGCAGCGGCTTCATCCATGTCCTTATAAGGAGTTGTTTCTGCTTCATCAGAACCTGCCATTTTACTCAGAAATAAACTTCCAAACAGTCTTCCCTAAGTTCAGAAACACTTCTTGTTCTTTCCAATAACCACGTATTTCTTTGTTCATCTCAGTTTCATTCATACTAGGCCGCCACTTCACCGCTCTCAATATTTTGGCGACGTTGTAACAAAGTTGACAAACAAAAAGATCAGAGTCCATTAATACAAAGTTCTGCGGTGAAATTCGTTTCAATATACTTCAGATAATATTTTCAAACGAATATTCCTTCCAAAAATGTTTGCTTTGAAAGCACGTACCTCTTCTTTAGTGTTTCTTTGTGTACTTCGCCGTGCGTAAAGCCGGCGTTTTCCTCCGTATGTTTCACTTAACGTTCCAAAACTCCTCCAGTAGGATCCATCCAGCACGTTTTGACGAATTGTTGTGCCAAAAAACATTAGTTTGGGTTTTTCCTTTAACCCCCATTTCATCTTTATATTGTTCTGTTTGCCACATGGAGTGCGGGTGCAGTGTGTCAGACTCACAGCCATTCAGTGTTCCAAAAGAAATCCAGTGAGAGTGTTTTCCGTTCACTGTGTCTTATAATTTATTGTAAAATAAACATGATGAAAAGATAAAGTAGCCAGTTGATTTAATGTCCAGTTTTAACTTTTGCAGAGTCCCAGTTGTCTGCTGTCGTGTGGCTGAGCGTGGCTGAGGTCAATGACGTATTCGCCGTAAACCCGTCCTCCGCGCTATGCGTCACGAGCACAAACTTATAGATTCCGCCCTCATCACCTATAGAGGGTGCAAAATGCTTGTAAACACAAACAGAAAAGTCAAAATATTATATTATATAAATAAACTTAAATGCGGCTCCTACAATTCCAAACACATTTGCTACGCTGGCGAAGTTGTGGCACCACCTGTGGGACACGGTGTAGGACTACACTTTCCAGCGCGACAAAACTATAAACAAGCAGTAAACACAAATTTGTAATTGCAGTTATTTTGGTCACAGTTTAGATCATATGAAATACTCAAACTATATGTTACGTTATGTGCTCTCTCCTATGTTTTAGAATATGTCACTTATTCGATGGACCTCCTCTTTAACGAGGTGATCCATGACCCTGCACCTTTTGTGGCTGAGCTGAAAGCAGTGGCTGTTCCTGGATTCCTTTGCTCACAGTATGAGCAACCGGAGAAGGCAGATGCAATCGCCCGACATGTGTCCAGGTTCAGCTGTCCAGGTCGGATGGGAACAGCTCCAACACATGGTGACCCAGCTCCCGTCTAATCCCACAATCCCTGTCCTAGTCAGCTGCTTTCTGCCAACTTGTAAGTCACCATCTCCACGGTGCTATTTTTGCCCTTGCTCAAATTGTTATGTTATTTGGGTAATAAATACATTACCCCCATGCTATTTGCTTGTGTATTTTACAAAGTGACCAGTGCTTGTTGTTGATGTCATGACGATGACCTAATCTCTCTATTCCTTGTTCCTCTCTTGTTCTTTTTCCATGGTAGTCCAGATTGGACGCCAGCGTTTTCCCCACATGCAGTTGTCAGTGGTCAGTCTTCCTCCAGCATATCAGCCTGCCTCTGTGTTCCTGTGTTGCCTCCCACCTCAGCCTGCACTTGAGCCCCACCAGCCTCCATTTAAAAAAAGTAAGTTGTGACACATATTCAAACTTTTCATTACTCAAAAACTGATTGACAACTGTCCAAGAGTTCTATGAAATTTATTACAAATGTATGGAATGAATGAATGAATAGATAAATGTACATCACAAATGTTCAGAACATTACAATAAAAATATTATTGTTATTTTAAAATATTAAATGGGAGGTTTAAAGCCTGTGTACTCCCCATCTTCATCAGGGTACTCCTGATGAATACGGAGCACAACACAAGAAGGTACGACAACCCGGTTGTGCTTTCCCAGGTATCCCCAGCACCAGGAAACAAAACATCTGTGCGCCAGGTAGCGAGCACGTCTGTAATGACAAAATGACATAAAAAATTAGTGATATTTTTTTAAATGTTATTTATTTATTGTTTGTTTGATTGACACACTAAACAAAAACAGCCTCAGGGTCTTGTTTTTCCTCTCCATGTCTTAGAGAACAGGACCCGAGAAGATGACATTGATCCATCAACCTGCAGTCAGCCACAAATCATTTAGAGTAAGGTAGTACTTGTTATGTGTTTTGAGTGTATGTAAAAGCACCACATGAATGCAAGCTGTTTATTATTAGAACAGAACTAGTTTATTATTATTGCAACATCATTATAATGTTTGTCTATATATCAAAAGCAAATGATATTGGTTTTATTGTGAGCAAAGCTCTACTTGCACATTGATCCTCAAGATACTATAACATTTAGTGAATAAGACAGTCTGACTCTGTGGAGGTGTTTAAATCCAAACTCAAAACCCATCTTTTTGCCCTAACTTTCACTTAGTTAGCTGGTGGGTCGGTCTCAGTCTCAATTTATAATTTCAGCCTAGCAGTCCTGCCGACGAGAACTTTATTAATTTTATGCCGCTGCCTCTCTATAACCCTCTGTTGTTTATGTCCCAAAAGCACTGCTGTGTGCCTCGCTCTCTCTCTCCCCTCTCTCTCCTTTGATCAGGCTTCTCCGTGATGGACCATCAACCGCTCTGTGACGTTGCTCTGACTCTCTGGTGGTTCATGGTATAGAGGAGGTTGTGTTGCTTGGGCTCTATTGATCTAGCGTGGAGAGGAGGTTGTGTTGCTCAGGTTCTACCTTTATGGCGTTGAGAGGAGGTTATGTAGCTAAGGCTCTATCTGATTGGCGTGGAGAGGATGTCGTGCTGCTCTGGCTCTACCGGTTTTGACGTCGAGAGGAGGTCGTGTTGCTCTGGCTCTATCTGTTTGGCGTCGCCTGGAAGCTGCTTGACATCCTCCTCGATCCACCTTCTCATATATATTCACATTATATGTATTCATTTTTGTCATGAATTGTCTATGTTGTGTTTTTATTAGGTTGTTACACACGACATCTATTGCACGTCTGTCCATCCTGGAAGGGGGATCCCTCCTCTGCCGCTCTTCCTGAGGTTTCTTCCATTTTTTCTCCCTGTTAAAAGGGGTTTTTTTGTGGTTAAGTTTTTCCTTAGCCGATGTGAGGGTTGCACTGTCAAGGACAGAGGGTGTCGTATCCTGTACAGATTCTAAAGCCCCCCGAGGCAAATTTGTGATTTGTGATTTTGGGCTATACAAATAAAATTGATTTGATTTGATTTGATCCTCCCATAGTTTATTTTTACATCGATTGTTGTATGCATTAATCAGCATTACTAATACAATGTAATTGCATAAACAGTCAGACTTGGTTCTTGTCCCATAAACCTTGCCAGTTTTTGAAAGACAGGCATGCTATGTGATCAACACAAATGTAATTTCTACACGTTCCAAATCATTAAAAATTATTTTATTGGCTAACTTTCGCAGCTCTTTCCTTCATCTCCAGTGGCCCATGGTCTGCCTTGTAAATGTTCAGGGCATTCTGCAGGGAGTAGGGGTTCAGGCAGACAGGCTCAAGGCCTGGATGAAGAGTCATGCACCGTGGCTCTTCAGGAAGCTCTCCTCATCTATTCTGAACCTGTTGGAGTATGTGTTATAGCAGGGGTGGGCAAGTCATTTTTACAAGGGGCCACATCAGAAACCAGAGTTGTGTTGGAGGGCCGAACCAACAATAACTTGAACTTAATTCTGCTCAGTATTAATTTTCCCCATTATAAAAGGCATTAAATTATATATTTTTGATTAGTTGCTACTGGTTATCAGAAGAATAAGGATATTCCGTAAATATTTATATAAATATATGAAATTGTGGGGTAGGTCATATAGGAAAATACTCCTATAGAAGTAATAAACAGTAAAAACAATAATTGCATCGGTGTTTCATTTTATTTTTAACATGTTAATCTTCCCAAATACTGAATAGGTGTTTTACAGTATGTTAAAGATAAGCAATTGTCAACTTGATGCAAAAAGCAATAAATGCTTTTAATGTTTTCCAGTTCATTTTACTTGTTCAGTGGGAAAAATCCAGCCTGCTCTGGGCTTGAACAAGTGCATTGAAATCTGGCTGAATGTCTGAGGTGGATATGCAAAGGACAGCTGAGAGGTGGTCATCAGTGATAGAGGATCTGTATCTGGATTTGTTGAACTTCATCACTGAGAATGTCTGTTCACATACGTAGGTAGATCCAAAGAGGACTAGAATCTTCTGAGCATGCCTCCTCATGTGTGGAAAGTTCTCCTCTTCGAGGGAAGAGTAGAAGTCAAGTAGTGAGACTGACCTAAAGTGCTCTGCCAGAAGTGTGTCAGACTGCAGGTCAATCAGTTCCATCTGAACATCACTGGGTGCATTCTCCACACTGCAGGTGAAGGGAGAAGAAACCATGTGCATTTCACTCTCAACTGTTTTAAAGTCTTGAAATCGCCTTGAAAACTCACCATGCAGTGCTTCTAACATGGATGAGTACTTTTCGAGGTGATCAGCTGATTTTGTGGCTTCCTTCAGTGTTGGCAAGTGGGTGAGAATGTTGTCCTTCATTTGGCTTGAGAGAAGCTGCAACTTTCTCATGAAAGCCTTCACTGCGCTGTACATTTCATGTACAAAAAGGCCTCTGCACTGCAGTTTGACATTTAGTTCATTCATTAGTGCCGTCACATCTACAGCAAAACCAAGGTCAGCAATCCAGTCTGCATCTGTAAGCTGTGGAATATCCTTTCCTTTCTTCACACAGAACTCGTGAATCTCTTCTCTCAGGTCCCAGAAACTTTTCAGTACTTTGCCCAGGCTGAGCCACCTGACAGCTGTATGGTAGCCTATGTCACAATGTTCAGTCTCGCTTTCCTCCAAAAGTGAAACAAACTCTCTGTGATTCAATGCTCTTGCCCTGATGAAGTTAACTGTTTTAGTTACAACATCAACAGCATGGTTCATTTTTAACACTGACTTACACAACACTTCCTGATGTATTATACAATGCAAAAAATGTCAATTTCTGCTCAGGGTTCATTTCTTTCACTTTATCCTGCATTCTCTTCAAAAGTCCAACATTTTTCCCCGTCAGATTTGGACAACCATCCGTTGTCACACCTGCCAGCTTGTCCCATTTTAGTGCCAACTTGTCCAAACATGCATTTACCTCTGTGAATAAATCACTCCCGGTTGTTGTCCCTTTCATAGACTGCATGGCTGCCAGCTCCTCCGTGATTTTAAAGTCCGTAGATATCCCACGTATGAAAATGAGTAGCTTGGCAGTGCCACGTACATCGCAGCTCTCATCCAAAGCCAGGGAAAAATAGTCGAAGCTGACCGCTCTGTTCTTCAGCTGAAGTTCCAAATTCCCCGCGATGTCTTCAACCCTCCTCGTTACAGTCCGTCGCGAGAGGGGCACGTTCTCAAAAGCTCCCATTTTCTCCGGGCATATTAGGGCAGCAGAGTCCAGCAAACACTCCTTAATAAACTCCCCGTCAGAAAACGGTTTACTTTTTCTAGCGATTTTGTGGGATATGACATAAGTTGTCTTGACAGCTGCATCTCTGGATGTGCAACGTTTAGTAAAAAGTCCTTGTTGGTTTTGCAGCTTAGCTAGCAAAGTATCCGACTCCCTTGTGCGCTCTTGTTCAGACAAGTTCTTGTATTTCTCCTCGTGTTTGGTCACGTAGTGGTGATTCAAATTGTAATCCCTGAACACGGCGACCTGTACACCACAAACTAAGCACACGGCTTTACCTTTGACTTCTGTAAATAGATATTTAGCAGTCCATGTCTTGTTGAAAACGCGGCATTCGGTATCGATTTTTCTTTTGTTGCCGTTGGCTGACATGTTGAGGGCTAGCTTAGCTTACCAGCATCACATGTAGCTGTTTACCTACGCATGTGCGTGACTACGTAAATAAAAAAACCTTTTCAAAATAAAAGCAACACAGCCGTATTGCGTGCACAGCAGAAATAGGCCTATTTTTTGATTTATGTTCTAATTTACTTGACCTCACGCGGGCCAGACAGGGACAGCCAACGGGCCGGATGTGGCCCGCGGGCCGTAAAATGCCCAGGTCTGCCATAGTAGGTATATTACTTACAGTACATGACAGTCGGCACACCCCCAATTTGAAGAGTACCGACACCGGAGCAAAGCAATGTACTGCACTTGGACGGGGCAGAAAAACATATTTTAGCCACCTAAAAGAAAGGCTCACCTAAAAAAATCGATATCCGTTTAATTGTACGCTATATTTCGAATATTTTCCGATGATGAACTGAACTGAAAGTGAAACTTATCTGTACTGTTTTTGTCAACGAATTCTGGTGGCTTTGAAGAGAGCATAGATAAGTTTTGCTTCGTCGGAAAGGAGAAGGAAGGGCTGTCTGACGGCAAGATAAAACGGTGAAAATATTCTAAATATTACATGGACATTGATTTTACGTGAGCCTTTCTTTTCGGTGAAACTCCTGTCTGGAGAAACAGACAGGAGTTACCGCATGGAAGCAAAGTAATGTACTACTGTGGACGGGGCCGGCAGCAAAACATATTTTAGCCACCTAAAAAAAGGCCCACCTAAAATGATCAATATCAGTTTAGGTGAACGCTATATTTAGAATATTTTCACTGCTTTACCAGTAATTTTACCTTTCAGAATACTAGAGTTGCTGGTCTACTGCTTCCTCGATCGGTTACTTGGTTTGTGTTATTGGATGACTTTGGTGAATCCGGACTAACTCTTTAAAACACCAGTCTGGTGGCTTTGAAGAGAGCATAGATAACAGCTTCTGTTCCCATTTGAAAAGGCTGTCTTGACTGCAAGGTAAAGTGGGGAAAATATTCTAAATACAGTGTACACTTAAACTGGTATTGATTTTTTTAAGGTGGCTAAAATACGTTTTGCTGCCGGCCTTGTCTATAGCTCTACATTGCTTTGCTTCTGTGCCCGTACTCCTGTCTGTTTCTCCAATCTGGGGGCGTGCTGACCGTCATCTACTGTAGGTAATAAACTGACTGTGGATAAGTACCTCATACAACCCTACTTCAAAAAATCTGAACTATCCCTTTAAAAGAGAGCAAGTATAAAATGTACAATAAGTAACAATAAGTGTAATGGTAACATTTACAATGAGTCTCCTATAAGAAAAAGGTCAATATACTGTAGATATAAAGTAAGGGAAAATTATAGGGAAAGCAAGTATAAATATTTTAAAATTTCCCAATTGAAATAGACAATTTTGTCTCAGAAACAGGCCACAACTAATTAATAATTTATGACCAAATATAGGCATGGCATCAGTCAGGTAACACTGATAGGGAAAGAGATTATTTGAGATTATTTAATCATATTTAAATATATATCTTTTTGATCTATTTATTGTGTATTTGATGGCATGTTGCACAATGAAGAGAAATTGAATCACTTTTTTCTATTTTCAGGGCACTCGTTTATTATCTTTTCAAAGTAAAAGTGTGTACATGCTCACATGCAGAACCACTCCAACAGCTGCTCATTAGGGCTGCAACTCACAATTATTTCTATTATCGATTAATCATTTGGTCTATAAAAAATATCAGAAGACAGTGAAAAATGTTCATCACAATTTTCTAGAGCTGAAAATGTTATCAAATGTCTTGTTTTGTGCAACCAACTAGTCCAAAACTTAAAGATATTCAATTTACTTTAATGTAAGACAAGTAAAAGCAGCAAATTCTCCCATTTGAGAACCTGAAACCATCAAATGTTTGGAATTTTTGCTTGAAAGATGACTGAAAAGATTCATCAATTATCAAAATAGTTGACAATTGATTATCTGTCAATCACCTGATCGATGAATAGACTGACTGTTGCAGCTCTATACTTTTCATTTATGTCAACAATTCCATTCTAAGACCAGTTATCATGATTTATCATTTTTCTAGTGTGTGTCTTTACATGGCTGTGGGGTTGGTGATCTTGCCCATGAAGAGGATGCTCTCGGTGGAGTTCTCCAGGATGAAGACCCAGAAGGATCTGTTAATTCTGACTGATCTCGGAAAACTGACGAATACTACCTCAGTAATGGTGGTGGCTGCTGCCTCTGTTCCCATTTCAGTGACACTCAGCATGGCCTTGTGGGACACCTGTGGAGGAAAAAGGAGGCAGTCAAAGTGAAACACAGTGCCGGTCTAGAAAAAAATGTAGAAGCTTAGGTGTCTTTTTCAGCATCCTCTGGAGGTACAGTATATGTCTCTGTTCTGCAGTTGTTGCTGAACTACTGCTCATGTGGAGTAGGCATATTCCCATGTTGTTCATAAGAACTTAGGACACGGCAAAGGAACAAATCGGAGATCGGAGTTTGAGGATTTATTGTTGGTGCAACACAGCAACTCTTCGGCATAGCGTTATTACTATTATCGGTTTGTTTAAAGTAGAAGTTTGGAGACATGTTTCAACTGTTTACTCTGTTACCGTCTATAAGGGACGTCGGATTGTTTTCCCCCAAAAGGGGGCGTGGTCATAAGAGCCTACTCTGGTTGTTCTATTGCCGGTCTGACGTATGGAGTGCATATTCCCATGTTGTTCATAAGAACTTAAATTAATAATGAGCCTAAGAAGAAATGTTTGCCTCTCCTACCTTTGATACTTTTAGCTTGACCTCGTCAGAAATGCCAAAGAGATCAGCCTTGTCCTCAAAAGCGTCGGTTATGCCCATTTCTTTCAGTGTGTTTTCCAGAGGAGCATCAGCAGAGATGTAAGACTTTGGTAGGAACAGATCCACATATCTAAGAAACAGAACAGCAGCAGTGTCACAAATACTGTAATATACAGTTAAATTACAGCTTGTATAATTAAGTTAAACTGTGCTAATCATGAACACCTTACTTGTTGTTTCTAGTAAATCAAATACATCTAATCCAGTCAACATTTTCTCAATCTCTATAGGATGAGGATTCAAAAATAAAGATTAATTTTACTCCATGGAGACTGAGTGTCGACAGTGCTTGATATAGTCCTTGTTGATGTAGCGCTCCACCTCCGTCATCTTGCCTTCATCAGGCAGGACGATCATCATGGAGGTGTTGCCCTTGTAGGGCAGCATGACAACGATGGTGTGGTTGTCAACATCCTAGTAGGTGTCATAGTAAGCTGTCCTCAACATCATGTCCACCTGAACTTTGGTGGTCTTGTCCACATGGAAATCCATCTTGCGGGTCATGTCACGATTAAAGGATGCTTTCCACTCTCCTGTATGAGGCAGTGGGGAGGGGAAGATAACAGTAGATATGTCAGTTCAAATTATTATTGTCAGTTGTTTTTAAAAGTATGCTCTACAGTCTACAATCATCATACTTCATGTTTACATCATTAAACCATAAACTGTATGTAGTTCAAGTTCAAGACCTTTATTTTTCCCCGAGGGGCAATTGGTTTTGCAGTAGTAGCAGCAACAACAACGACAAAAACAACAACAACAACATCTCATCACAATAAGACAATAAACACATACTGTACATCCCCACATACTAGAGCACTAAAATAAGGTGAAACCTTGAAGTAAAAAATGTTAAAAGAGTTACAATAATTACCATATAAGATAATGATAATGAAAAGAACAGAACAGAACAGGCATGGGTGGATGTGCTGATACTACCTATACTTTACAGAGTTGAGCAGTGAAATGGCCGAGGGTATGAAAGAGAATTTATATCGGTTAGTTTAACTAACCGATAAACTGTATGTTATCGGTTATGTTCATCTACATACCATAAACTATGTAGATGAACGACGCGTCTCCACTTCTTCCCACTGTACAGAAGTAAAGCCAAAATATCCAAGATACGGGAGCTGCCATCCTGAAATTTTGATGTCTTTTGGAGCCAGAGTCTGTGCAGTAGTAATCGGGGGGTGGAGTCGCGGTATCGAAGTCCCGCCAACACACCCGCCCGAGCCAATCACGAGCCGAGCAAAGTCGCAGCTTGCTAGCATGAGCCACCTAGCTGCTACGTTAGCACCACGGTAGCTGTTTGGCTAGAAAGATACAACAACTAACCATAATATATCTATAACTACATTTATGATCAAAATTGACACATACAGTATTCTATTACACAGACTCGTGACGGTTGGATGGAAAGTTAAAGGTACATCTCGTCTCTCGTACAATCCCCAAGCCCCCGGCTCCACGACTACTTCACTCAGAGCAGCTGTCAATCATGACATCTCACCACGTTTTTATAGTATCAAATAACTAATTGAAACCAAACTTTTCAGAAAAATGAACACTTGAACATATATCAGCATGATAAGAATTACCTAAAATGTCTTTGGGAAAAATTAAAAAAAAAAAATTCTTTGACCTTTTAGTTTGGCCCATGTCCCATACGCTAACATGGAGGAGGCAGGATTTATGACCTATACTGCAGCCAGCCACCAGGGGGCGATCAAGATGTTTTGGCTTCACTTTTGGGGAGCTGTCATGGTGTCCATCTTTATATACAATGCATTACACTGTTTTATTTTATATGTGGTGAGTAAGGGCCCTTTTGGTGCCCTAGACGAAATTGTGATTTGGAGACCCCCCAACCCACCGAGGCCGGTTAGGGTTCAACCCCCCAGGACCCTCGAGCCAAAAATGTACATGCACAAAAAACTGCTTTAAAATCATCATACATCAATATTTGTTCTGTTTTATTCTGCATAACACGCACACACACACACACACACACACACACACACACACACACACACACACACACACACACGTCACTCTCAGGGCCCCCTGGTGGTCACAAGGCTCCATAATATAACTGGCAAAGATAAAAATGTCATGCATCAGCCTACAATGGGGAAAAAAGTTGAATCTGGTAGAATACAGTAGGAATGTCAAATTTCCCTAGTTTTGTTCAAGACTAAATGCTGACATTACAGAATGCATGTTTATATGTTGTATTGGCAGTGAGATTAAAAAATGTGGTTTACATGTAAGTCAATGACGCATTTTTTGCCCCGAGGGTCCTAAGAGGGAGTAAAATTTAAATCTTAAACTGCACAAAACTACTAATGCAATGAAATCAGTGTTATTGCTAATCTTTGACATGTCCAAGACTCTGATACAAAACAATGCCACATCCCTCCACCCTGTATTATATGGAAAATATCTCATATTTTTTATTTTTTTTTTTAATAAAACAAGTGGCATCACGTATTCAAACTGGCATTTAAAGGGTTAAAATCCTGAAAATTATTGAACATTTGGTAGTTTTGAGCAGAACTTAAATGGTTTAAGTGATTTATGCAGAAAAAAGCAGAAAAAAATATTGATATATGATGATTTTATTGCAGTTTTTTTGCGTTTACATTGTTGGCTCGAGGGTCCCCAGAGGGTGCAAAATCTTAAATCTGACACCACATAAAAAATACTAATGCAATGAAATCAATGTTGTTGCTAATTTTTTACATATCCAAGACTCTAATCACAAGCAATGCCCCACCCCCCGACTATTCATTATATAAAAAATATCTCATTTTTTTGTGTTGTTTTTTTAATAAAACAAGTGGCATCATGTATTCAAACTGGCATTTAAAGGGTTAAAATCCTGAAAAGTATTGAATATTTGGTAGTTTTGAGCAGTGCTGAAGTGGTTTAAGAGATTTATGCAGAAAAAAGCAGAAAAAAATATTGATATATATGATGATGTTATAGCAGTTTTTTTACATGTACATTTTTGGCTCAAAGGTCCCCAAAGGGTGCAAAAGGTGTCAGTAATGTATAATAGACCTGTAAGAGTAACTGACATTAGATTAAAAAAATATGTCAAAAAAGAGACATTCTTGCAGAAATTCATGCCATAAGCTGTAACACAGCCATAATGATCACCAAATCAAAAAAGAAGATGACAAAAATTTACAAAAATGGCCTGAGGGGTCCCTAAGGGTTAAGACAAAATTTCCGAGTTTTATTTTCATGAATAAATGTGTTTATTATAATATTTCTTTTAAAAAAACACATGGTCCCTGATATTGTTGGCTTAAAGGTGTTTAGTCAGTATCACTAAAACGAGAGTTACAGGGGTGAGGAGTGTATTTATTTATTTATTTATCTGTTCATTTGTTACCTCAATGCAGTAAATGAGGAAGGGCGCCCACAAGCATTTTTTTTTTTTAGAGGGCGACCAGCACCCCCCCAGAAGGTGGCGCCCTAGATGACCACCTATATGACCTATGCTTTAAGCCGGCCCTGTGGTGAGTTCTTGTCTTTGCCTGTCCGTAAACTACATATGAGACATGGACTTGAACTCACTTCTTACCTTTAAAGTAGACATAGTTGATCAGCATCATGGCCATATCAGGGTCCAGGTCCTTCACCATATCTTCGATCTTGTCGTGGGTTTTATTAGCAATGAATCTGTTGATCTCAGCTGCAGCCTCAGCAGGATTGGTAAAGCCGACGTTGAGGACCTCACCAGAGTAGTGGTGCTTGACATCCTTCAGGAACCTTTCCAGAGGATTGAAACCAGAGCGTAGGTAGGGTTACCGACATCCAGCTGCTGATTCTCATGGCTGTGTCCATGCATGTCGAAAAGATGCTCGTACGGTTCGTTGACCTGGGTCTGGTTTAAGGCGCTGTAGCCCAAGCTGGAGAATAGCTGGCTGTGGGTTTCACCACGAGCCCCTGTAGACAGCACGGACAGGGCGGTGGAGATGCCCAGCGGCGAGTAGAAGATGTTCCTTCCAGCAGCAGCGTGGGCATTCAGGCTTTTGTAGAGGGCAAACGCAAAGTCAGCATTGGGAGACGACAGCTTGTTGCTGATCATCTCTCCCTAATGGCTGTGATCAGACTCATCATGGTGGTGGTGGTGGTCTGTCCAGGCTGCAGCCAGCAGCAGTGCTGCAAGTGCACAACTAGAAAAGATCCCAAGCGTTACAGCCTGTCCATAGAAAAGGAAAACGTTAGGTCACAATAGTGTTTGATAACAAACATCAAACCAAAACAAAATCGAAATCAAATTAAATGGCAAGAACAATTTTACAACATTGTATATGACATAATGAATGAAAAGAATAAAGTCGACAGTAGTTAAATATTCTATACATTTTCAACAGGAGACTCTAATCTAATCTTCACAGCTTTACACATCTGATATAACACACATTTTGTCTCCACAATTTAAAAAGTTAATTTCTATATAAACTAATTCCAAATGTCGCTATAATTTAGTCCTCATAATTTATACAAAACATTCAGCTTATTTCAATGGGGTTCCATGCTTACCATTAATGTCCTCTGGTGCAGTTTGGCAGAAAGTTCATCATTATATTCAGTAGATCGAAGAGAGTCAGCTGACACATCTATTAAAAATTAACAAGGTTCAGCCTTTTTTGTCCTCTGCAAAGAGATTTCCGGCCAAGCTTTCTTCACTTCTACTTGCTATAAAGGTTACATACACACAAGCCCACAGTAGTTATCATATAATTAAATGAACAAATGATACAACAGAAATCAGGAGCTTTTCATGGAAGTATGAGGCAACTCATTCCAAACAGTCATTTACACTTTAAATCCCTTCTGGAAAAAGAAATGGTAACTTCTTTTTTTGCTTCATGTTGAAACATTTTGAAACAATTGCTCAATAGCACACAACTTGCAATGTAACAAATGTAACTTATGGTTACATAAGTGACCATGGTTCTTTGAGTGGAGAGACTATCCTGAATCTCAAATTCAAATGTTATTTGTCTCATACTCAATCATACAAGTAAATGTGCAATGAAATGCCTCCATGCCGTCTCCAGTAGATTTTGTAAAAATTAAGTAGTTTAAAAAGATAAAATTGAAAATGTTCAGTAAGAAATAAAAATAAGCATATGTAACATTTACAATGAGTCTATAATACGTAAAAAGTCAATATACTGTAGATATAAAGTAGGAGAACATTATAGCGAAAGCAGGGAAGTATAAATATTTCCAAATTTCCTAATCGAAATAGACAATTTTGTCTCAGAAACAGGCCACAACTAATTTATAATTTATGACCAAATACAAGCGTGGCATCATTCAGGTAATACTGATAGGGAAAGATGAGATTATTCGATAACCATATTTATCTATTTATTGTGTATTTGATATCATGTTGCACAATGAAGAGAAAAATTTAATTACTTTTTTCTATTTTCAAGGCATTCCTTTTTTTTTTTAAATCTTTTTAAAGACAAATGTGTACATGCTCACATGCAGAACCACTCCAACATCTTCTCGTTACGGCTACGACTAACAATCATTTTTATTATTGATTAATCTGACGATTATTTTCTCGATAAAAGCTTTTCTCATCAGTGTTATGCGAAAAATATGGTGCTGGAATACGGAAAATCCACATGCACATTTTTCGCATTATAACTATGCAAACTGGGTGCAGTGAAATTTTCTGTGTTGCCGTGTTCCATTTTTGTCAAATGTAAAAATGATTTAATATACTTTCATAGCCTACAGAACCGTAGGTGCTTCCCCTTCTTTGGGCTAAGCTAACTAACCAGCTGTTGGCTGGAAATTTATGCACATTTTGTGAATGAGGCCCAATGAGTTTCCACTCCACAAAAACCTCCAGACAGAGAAGGTCTAAGGGGCTAACGTTAACTACACTACATAGACTAATTGGACCCCAAATTTGATGCTAGCGTTAGCTATTGTGGCTAGCCCCTTTCCGTGACCAACATATAACTTATGGGCGATCTCAAGCCCTATATTGTCCTTTATTTGGTTGTTGAGGTAGTCGTTACAATGTTCAACATATTCTCATACAATGGTTCGTATATCTTGATACTGCTAGTTACATGCATACAATCTTTTAAAACAAAATTCTGTCTTCACAGGAGAGATCTTGGTTAGGTTTAGGCAACAAAACTAATTAGTTAGGTTTAGGAAAAAAGATTGTGGTTTGGGTTAAAATAACACTGGAATTGGCGTAACTTCAGTACGGAAGTTACGTGACAAAAATGACTTAGTTAGGTTTAGGAAAAGATCGTGGTTCAGATTAAAAATAACTTCGGAAGTGTACTTAAGTACGTAAATTACGTGTCAAATAAATCAACATTTATTTCTGGTTTCACACGGGGTACGAACACCAGTCTCCTGGGCGCAAGTCTGGAATTTTTTGACCCGCCCATCCACCTCGACCTCCTCCCTAGCGTCTGTCGCTCTTTATACTTTCTGGTTCATGATTTCGTTGGTTACATACAAATTGATTTCGTGGCATATACATTACAGTGCATTACTTTTTGTTGCTATTTGTAGCTATGTGTATGGTGTATGAGAACAGCCTGCGGTGTTTGTTGCACAATATTGGGTGTAGAGAAACCAAATTGACGATAAAAAGACGTTCCATTTTGGCGGCAAGCTACTACTACTCAGCACTCAAATTTGTCTGTTGATTAGTTGGTCCTTAAACCAACCCATGTTAGTAACGTGTTAGTAACTGACATATGCAGTAGTGTTAATTAATTCCCCTCAATATAACAGCAAATCCTCTCTCCAGTACTACCTGTACTGTGACAATATCATGTAGCTACTATCGGTATCAGTGATGAAATGGTAACTTATTTTCTGAAAATAGCTTTATCGTAAATTATGTAGCCACTAGTTAATATGATTCAGCTTGACAGTAATAATAATGCTTGAAGGTTAGGTTAGGTTATCTTTATTGTCCCAAAAGGGGAAATTTGTTTTGCAGCCAGGGTTCACATAAAAACAGAATACAAAAGACAACATCAATGACGCATCAACACAATAAAACACAGAGCTAGAGCAGGGAAATGGAAATTCGTACCAAGTACACATGTACATTCATGCAAATCTGCAAATGTGCAAGTGTGCAAGGGAAGTGCAAAAAGGGCCGCCAGAGTGCTATATGCTATTGAGTACATTAATAGCAATATAGAAAGTTGACAGATTATAATATATAGAATGCCAGTATTTCATGACATTTTATTTCGCTTCATATTGAACCATATAGCACAACACCACCCAAGT
Source organism: Sebastolobus alascanus (assembly GCA_916701645.2). Taxonomy (NCBI): domain Eukaryota; kingdom Metazoa; phylum Chordata; class Actinopteri; order Perciformes; family Sebastidae; genus Sebastolobus; species Sebastolobus alascanus. The sequence continues at coordinate 79,837 of CAKAOJ020000606.1, read as the reverse complement.
TGGCTTAACGTGTTAGCAGATGCTTTAAATGCAACACATGCACCACTATTATACAACTTTCAGCTGGATGCAATATATAATGATGTATTTAGAACTTTAGACACCTAGCCAGGTTCAGATGACTGGTGGTAATAAATGTGTCATCCTGAAAGACTGAACAGATTAACAGACTAATACTTCTGTTTATTCTGTTCCAACCTCATCAACTCTCAGTAGAGCCTGGTGGGACACTTGTGGAGGAGCCAGGAAGAAGCAGTCAGTGTCTCGGAAAACTATGGCTCGAAAATGTTTTTTTCAAAATCTACTGTAAATTTTGTCACGTCACTTTTAGAAGCTGTAGTGATTCTTGTTCGTCATCATATCCACCTGAACTGTGGCTGTCTACTTTGTGTGTCTGGAATAGGAGGTAGGGGGCCAGATGAAATAAATGTAGATATATCAGTGTGAATACCTATGAAATTGACATCAAACTTCTGAAAAATTATATGAAACATTTTTCAATGAAGAGCCATGCTTACCGTTACTGTCCTCTTTGCTGCAGTTGGGCAGAAACTTCACAGTTGCAGGCAACTGAATCAAGAGTTAGCAGTCAGCTCTGTTAAACATTAACAAGGACCATCCTCTTCTTCTGTCCTGCGCCGAAGGTTTCTGGCGAGGCTATCTTTACTGATGCAACACAATGCAGTGCACACAACATGGGTAAAGAACTGCTGGTGCAGTAGGGGTCTAGAAATGTGTGTTACAGTTGCATTACATGTGTGGGAGCTTAAAATAATCACGATACACCAGAAATTGGAAATGTAAAGAGACAAATTTCCGCTTTAAAAAAAAAATGTGTTCCTTTTGGGGATCCATGAATTCAAGATTAAAATAACAAAATGCCAGTTTTTCATGACTTTCAAGTCTTTATTTCACTTCAACATGTTAAAAAAGCAATAGCACAATAACAAGTTGGCTCAGTGTGTAAGCAGATTCTTCAAGCGATATATCTACTGTTTATTATCTGTATCATATAGTCAGCTGGATACAATATAAAATGATGTATTTAGATATTTATACACCTAGCCAGGTTCGGATGACAGATGGTAATAAATGTGTCATGCTGACAGACTGCAAGCAGATTAATAGGCTGACATTTCTGTTACTTGATGATAGATCTGTTGTCTTATTCATAAAACTATCCTCCATTCGTCATTCCCCAGTGCTCTGACAGCTCAGCTGGGGTAAAAATTAGCTAATTTCGCTACTAAAAACCTACTACAAAATGTAACACACTCATTTCCCTAGCACCTTTACATGGCTGTGGGGTTGTTGATCTTGCCCATGAAGAGGATGCTCCTGGTCGAGTGCTCCAGGATGAAGACCAAGAAGGGTCTGTCAAGTCTCATGGTTTCGGGCATGCTCATGGGCATGACCTCGATGGTGGTGGCAGCTGCCGCCTCTGTTCCTATTTCGTCCACGCTCAGCACGGCCTTGTGGGACACCTATGGAGGTACCGGGAGGAGGCAGTCAGTGTCTAGTTTGAATAGGTCTCGGAAAACTGTAGCTAGCAAAGGGTCTTCGCATCATCTAGTAATTGTCATTTCCTGTAACAAACACGTGAAGGCATGTTTGCCGATCCTACCTTTGAGACTTTGAGTTTGACCTCGGTGGACATGCCAGAGAAATCAGCGTTGTCCGCAAAAGCATCGGTCATGCCCATTTCTTTCAGTGTGCTGCCCAAGGAGGCGTCAGCAGAGATGGAGAACTTTGGCAGGAACAGATCCACATTACTGAGAAACCCAGAACAGCATCAGTGTCACAATCACTGGAATACACAGTTGATTTACAGCTTAAGACATTCTTATAATCCTACAAATGACCACGTCGACACTGTATCCACGACACACTTTACAACCATCAAGAAGAGGATTCAAAAGAAAATCAAATTACCTCCTGAAGAGTGAGTCATGCCAGTGTCTGATGTAGTCTTTGTTGATGTAGCCCTCCACCTCTGACATCTTGCCTTCGTCGGGCAGCACGATCATCATGGAGGTGTTGCCCTTGTAGGGCAGCATGATGACGGTGGTGTGGTTGTCAGCGTCGTGATAGAGGTCGTAGCGACCCGTCCTTTTCATCATGTCAACCTGAACCTTGGTGGTTTTGTCCACATTGAAGTCTGCTTTGTGTGTCTGGTTACCATCGAAAGGTTTCTCCCACTGTCCTGTACGAGACCGTGGAGGGGGGGAGTAATGTAGTTACTGCATGTCAACTCAAATCATCGTGGTTTGCATAATGTTGTAATATGAATTGTCTTGCATTCTTTCAATATGATTCAGACTGGTTTGTTTTACGTATTCACGGCATGCTCTGTCCTCGAACTCCTTAAACTACACAAGGAGATGTGCGCCTGAACTTGTTGTTGGTCTGCTCCCTTTCAGAATGTATCTGTATGCGCACGTGTCCTACCTCTGAAGTAGACATAGTTGATCAGCACCATGGCTGTATCGGGGTCCAGGTCCTTCACCATATCTTTGATCTTGTCGTGGGTTTTAAAGGCAATAAATCTGTTGAGTTCAGCTGCAGCCCCGTCAGGATTGGTAAAGTCGGCGTTGAGGACACCACTAGAGTAGTGGTGCTTGACATCGTTCGTGAACTTCTCCAGAGGATAGAAGCCAGCGCGCACGGCCACGGTGTTACCCACTTCCAGCTGCTGAGTCTCCTGGCTGTGTCCCATCATGTGGAAAAGATGCTCCCACGCTTCGTTGATCTGTGCCTGGGTGTTAGCGCCATAGCCCAGGCTGGAGAACAGCTGGCGGTGGGTTTCACCACCGGCCCCGGAGGACAGCACGGACAGGCCGGCGGAAATACCCAGCGGCGAGTAGAAGATGTTCTTTCCGGCAGCAGCCTTGGCGTTCAGGTTTTTGTAGAGGGCAAAGGCAAAGTCAGCGTTGGGAGGGGACAGCTTATGGCAGCTCAGTTCTCCCTCATGGCTGTGATCAGCGCCATCGTGGTGGTGGTGGTGGTCTGCCCAGGCTGCAGCCAACAGCAGCGCTGCGAGTGCACAACTAGCAAAGATCCCACGCATCTCTACAGCCTGTCCAGGGAAATCAGAGGGTTAGTTGGGCCCTTTTTGAAAGGAGTTTTTCTTAAAGGAATGACAAGTGGACAGTAGCCAATGATTTAGCCTCTTAACAGTTGTACACTTCCCATTTATTACAAATTATGCCACGTTTTAAAAGTTTCACAAAATGTTTTTACGCATCAATGTAAGTCTAATACATCTAAAGTTTCAAGTAGTATAACATTTTTTTTGCATATTTCGATAAAATGCCATGCTTACCTTTACTGTCCTCTTTGCTGCAGACAGTTTGCTAGAAACTTCCCCATTATATACAGGAGCGCCGAGAGTCAGCTGACAGTTCGGTCAAAAATTAACCAGGACCAGCCCCTATTCTCTGTCCTCTGCTGAGAGATATCTGACCGAACTATCTTCACTGATGCAACACAACTCACTCAATGAACCACTGGTGAGATAATGGCCGTTCTAAAAATGTGTGTTAAAATTAAATTTGTTTTGTGATGCATTGTATCACACATCTCCTTCATGTCTACATTAATCATGGCATACTTAAAGAAACCAAATGATACACCAGAAATCACTGGTCTGCTTTCGGTATGCAGGGAAACATAAAACAAATACTTTCAGACTGTCAAGTCATTCTGGTTTTCACTTGAAATCCGTTTTGAAATTAAACATGCTTTATTTGTCATAAAATAGCATGAACTGGTATTCTGAAACATAGCAATTCATCAATAGTAATGTGTCGGCCGGCTGAGGCTTTTCTGTGTGGAGTTTGCATGTTCTCCCCGTGCCTGTGTGGGTCACAGTCCAGACATGCAGTATATAGAGTGCTGCAAGAATGACGTATTTTTGTAGGCCAACCAGGAAGTTAGCATCGCCCTGGGTTCCCTCGACAAAAAGCCAATGGGATTTTTCCACTGGGTTTTGGATTATTGCAGAAAATAAGCTCTGTGGCAAACAAACCTTTATGATACTTATACATTTTGTTCCGTAAAATAATCTCCACAAATTAACACCACTTTTAAGATTTTTGAAGTGTAAATGCAATCGCCAGAATTAAAAAGCTAACGTTAGGCTATAGACGAACTACACCACGGTCGCATGAACGCGGGTATACACAACAAGGCTGTAAAGACGGACGAGTTGGTGTGATGACGTTTAGTAGTCTCATTTAGCCACTTGTTCGCAACCGCCTTTTTTAAAACTCGTAAGAGCTTCAAAATTCACGAGTGGGGTATTTATTGACATATTTTATATTCTAGAATAAAACGTTAAAATCTCTTCAGCTTGTGTTAACCACAGACCTTATTTCAGGCATCTTACTAAAAAACCATTGACCTCCAGACGAGGGAACCGGAAGTGTTAAAATGCTAACTCACATCTGGGTTTTAGGAATCATTCCTGTAGTACTCTATACTGCTTTTTTTTTCACAACTTTGAAATCTAATTTATTATACTTAGTAATTTTTTAAAAAGGTGCTAAATTCAATATCCAGAGCACTAATATAACAGCAAACAACTATTAGCTATGTAAAGATATAGAGGAGTAATGTCTACCTGAGTAGAGAATGAAGTCGCTCTCCCTCTGTGGGTGTTGTCATCAGAGCTTGTCCCTGCTTTGTTGACATAGCGGGGCCGACCGCTCATGCTTTTAACGCATGTTTGTGCATACGAGCTAGTTAGCTAGCTAGCTAGCTAACTAGCAGCTAGCCACCGCTCTGCACAGCTCTCATATGGCGGTTAAAACTGCGTCCCGATCGATGGTTTCGTCGCAGAAGTGTAGTGCCCACCCTCCGGTTCACTAAACAGTTAGCTCTGTCAGCAATTTCGTCGTTATTTGCATTGTTAGCACCGTTAGCACTGTTAGCTGCGAGCCATGTTGAGAGCCATTGAGAGGCAATAGAAATGCTCCCAGTCCCGTATTTAGCACCTTTAATCCTTCAAATTTCGCTGGGTGGTTAATAACACATTTTACTGTGGTGTGACAAACTCAGACCACATTTATTTTTGCTTTACCTTGAGAAAACGGCTTACAAGCTGAAAGTCCACATGCAGGCAGGTAATGGCAGTCAAGCAACAGGTAGCAGGCAGGGAAACAGGGAAATCCAAAAGACTGGTAGCAGTGGAATAAACTACAAATACTACGTACTAGGGAAACTAGGATATAACAGCTAGAACGTTAATTACTGGGTGAGACGCTGACAACCTGACACAACACACACAACACACCTGAGACAAGGAAAACACACAGACTAAATACATAAGGAACTAATCAACTAATGGAGCACAGGTGGGAAAATCCATGGGGAAAACACACAAAGGCAGGACGTAAAACTTAAAGCTGAAGTAGGCGAGATTGGAGCAAATATGATTAAAAAAAGTTATTTTTAACAGTCGCTATATTGTGACAGTATGAAACAGGTAACCTGAAAAAAATCATGTTCCTCTGTGTCCTACGGTGCCCTGCAAGATTTCACTTACCAGAAAAAAACAAGCAGTAAGAACTGATCTGAGGTCCGCTGTCCAGCTGCCATCTATGAGAGCCGGCCGTCAATCACTCACGAACTCCGACCAAACGGACAAACTAGGCCGCGCAGAACACTTGAATTATAATATGCTGAAAGGTTATTATGGAATTTTTGCCCAATGATGCCAAAAATATACTGCCTACTGAAGCTTTAAGGAGAGTGACTTTCAAAATAAAACAGGAAACAAAAAAACCTCTAGGACCATGACAGTTACAAGTTCTTGGGGGAAAGGAGGCTGCTAATAAAGTGAGACACCTCTCCTCTGGGGAACCTACACTTTTCATATTGGCTCACAAACATGGGGTTTTCAAGGAGTCAGGTGGACCCTTCTTGATTAAATGATGAATGATGAAAATGTAACACTATCTTTTATGAGTTTTCTTTTTGTGTTGGCGAATAAGCCTCAATGTTCTTGCAAAGCAATTTCTGGTAATTGCACAAGAAGATAAAGAGATAGGGGGAAAATGACAAAAGACAAAATGCTTTTGTAATGGAAGAAAAGTGTTTTATGTTTTTGCAAGAATAGCCGAGATTTAGTCAAAGGGATAAATGACCATTTGAATGCATTTTCATCATTTTATGAAAATGGAGAAATAAACTATAAATCATCCTGTAATGCTTGGGAAAATTGGAGGTAAAACAAACACTCTGCAACATCAGTGAAATGCAGTTCTTTCCCAAGAATGATATTCCATACTATTGGGAAAAATCCAAATATGTAATGTAAGTGAATATTATATCAATAGCAAATGAAAAAAAGCACTCTAGTCTAGACATCTGTCAGATCAATAATTCTACCCATGAGCAGGACAAGCCCCATGAGATAGATTATGAGCATGAATGGTCTGTTAAAGGTAATTCTCGGAGGGACAGAGAAGTCCAGCATGATGTCAGGTCTCCCCCCATCTTCTGACTTGGTCTCTTCCACCTCCAGCTTAACCTCAGGAGGAGCCTGAGTAATGGCACAGAAATAGGGGTAGTGAGAGAACAGAGATGCCTGGTAGTTTAATGGTAATCCGTCCCGACAAAGAAAAATTGCATATTTTGGTTCTCTCTTAAAGCTTCAGTAAGCAACAATTTTTTGGCATCATTGTGCAAAAATTCCATAATAACCTTTCAGCATATTGTAATTCAAGTGTTCTGAGAGATAACTAGACTTCTGCACCTCCTCATGGCTCTGTTTTCAGGCTTTAAAAAAATCTAGCCCGTGACAGAAGACTTTGATCAATCACAGGTCATTTCAGAGAGAGAGCGTTCCTATTGGCTGTGCTCTTGTCATGTGAGCGGTGCTTGGTATTCTCTCAAAAGATCTCAACATGGCTGCCGGGTCACAAACTTTCTCATTTACAGCTAAACCGTGCACTACAAGATGTTTCTGAAAACATTTGAGGCGAGAGATAGGCATTAACGTAACATAATATTGATTCATATTTGATCAGCGATGCGTAGTTTGACCGTTTGGTCAGAGTTCGCAAGTGATTGACAGCCGGCTCTCATAGACGGCAGCTGGACAGCAGACCCCCAGGTCAGCTCTGACTGGTTATTTTCCTCCGGTCTGTGAAATCTTGCAGATGCCATTAGGAGCACCGGAGGACACCGGAGGACACCGGAGGACACTGGAGGACACAGAGGCACATATTTTTTTTTCGGGTTACCTGTTTCATGTACTACTGTCAGGATATAGCGACCGTTTTATAAAAATAACTTTTTTTAATCATATTTGCTCCAATCTCGCCTACTTCAGCTTTAACCTTGACGAGTTTCAGCGTCTTCTGCGATATCCCTGAGAAGTCGGCCGAGTCTGAGAAAATTGATGATACTCAAGAGTTCCTCAGGAGGCTTTCCAAACTGTAGGATTTCCTTAGTTGAAACTTCGGGAAACGTATTTCTGCCCGCCTGTGAAAACAACAATCAATGTTTTAATGGATTTGCTCTAATTTGTCTTGTTAAAACTTGTGGGACTGTACTGCAGGCCTTCGCTCACTGATGTGTGGAGAGCAGTAATTATTGCTGACTTAGAATCTACTCAGCATCATTCATCATGCTACCCAGCAACAGAAAGCAAGTGACTGCAGGGGGATCAGTGCCATGAGATGGATAAATATACTGTACACTCAAGGACAAGCAAACACCCTTTATAGAGGGCATATACTGTACATGGACACACTCATACCCATATATACCACCATGCTTCACCATTAAACCCTTGGCATGCACAAAACACAACTTAAAACAGCCCTGCAACAAATACTAACTTTTTATTGTTAAAGGATCAGTTCATCCAAATTACTAACAGAAAAAATAAACATAATTTCTCACTACCCTTGCAGTGTCTAGCCATGCTTTAGTTGCCTTCACACAATACGATGGAGGTAAATGGAGTTCTGTTTATGGTGTTCACCGTGTATACAAATAAAATAATAATAATAAATAAAAATAAATTAAATACAGAAAAAATAAATAAATAAAAAATAGGGAAATAAAGAGGGTTGCCCCGCAAGCACTGCCCAGGAAACACAGTCAGTGTCAGGAGAATTAATGAGGTCACTGATATAGACCTGAGGCCTGTTTCACGAAACCAAGACAAGGGATTAAGCCAGGGTTTTCCGGTTATCCTGGCTCAGTTTAGCCTTGACTCGGTTTCATGAAAGCAGTGGCACATAAGTTACCATGGAGATGGAGATTTATTCTGTGCAGCTAGCCTGCTCCAGACCAGGCTAACAGCCAGGCTTGGTTTATTTTTACATTGTGACCATTATTATTTTTATAATTATTTATGTGATAGTCTTTGTTAGTTATTTTGTGTGTATGAAGACTGCCGTTCCTACTGTTGTGAGAGGTTTGATGAACATATTAAACCACTGCAGTTGTTGAGATGATGGCTGATTAATTTGTAAAGGTGTTATCAATTAAGTCAGTGATGTGGGCAATATATAGAGTCCTAAAAGCATTCACATGTGTGTCTTCCGTAATGGCGTGCCCTTTTTTAGAGGACGTTGTAGATAATGAGGCGCTCATCCTTCGAAGAGCTTTCCGCCGGGAAAGACTGTTTCGGGACAGGTCGGACCCGTTGGCTTTTCCCGACCAGCATTTACGCAAGCGGTACCGATTTTCGGGAGAAGGTATACGCTACGTTTGCAGACTGCTGGGTCCCAAGATCCAGTATTTCCACATCACGGAGCCATGCCCTCCCCACCCCACAGATGGTCTGTGTTGGGCTCAGATTTTTAGCAAGTGGCATGTTCTTATATGCAGTGGGAGATGCTGAGAACCTCAGCAAAGCCACCATTTGCCGCTCCATCAAACAAGTGTATCTGGCTTTGAAAGGCATTTTGCACATCTTCGTCACCTTCCCTGGCCATAGAAGAACGTGCCATATTAAAGACCATTCTACAAAATTGCCGGTAATATGATTTTCAGATGACCAAAAAAAGTGTTACTTCACAGTATGGCCTACTCATTATTTTGTGTTACAGGTTTCCCTAATGTGATTGGTGCGCTGGACTGCACCCACATTAGACTGAAACGCCCCTCAGGAGCACATGAAGGGGATTTTGTGAACCAAAAATCCTACCACCGTATCAATGTTCAGGTGAGAATGAGTTATGGTTTCTGTTAATTACATTAATTCATTTTATGCAATCAATTACCTTAACACATCTTATTGTTTCAGATGATCTGTGATGCTGACTGTGTGTTCAGTAATGTAGAGGCAAAGTGGCCTGGCTCGGTCCATGACTCCCGCATCTTTCGTGCCATTACTATTTACCAGAGACTATCAGAAGGTAAGCCACACAATTTGTCTTGATTAAGCACCTTGAATATTATGATAGTGTCAAAATGTTACTGACTGCTATTTATGTAGTTGTAATGAATAAATTTTGTGTTCTCAGGTGAATTCTCTGGCGTGTTGCTGGGAGACAAGGGTTATGCCTGTCAGTCATTTCTTCTTACTCCCTTCGCAGATCCCCAGCCAGCAGCTGAGCGCTCTTACAATCTTGTAAGAACAAGGGCCAGAATAGAAATGGCATTTGGCCTTTTAAAGACTCGTTTCCAGTGCCTTCACCACCTGAGGGTCACCCCCGACAGGGCCTGTGACGTTATTGTTGCCTGCACTGTCCTCCACAACATTGCCTGTCTCAGGAAGGAAAGGGCTCCCGGAGTGGCCTTGGAGATGGACTGGGATAATGCTGCATTGTTTCCGGACAACTTTAATGGCAGGCTGGTCAGAGACCAATATGTTTGTTATTTTTAGTTGACTTATTGTGTAGGAGCCTGTGGACTGTAAATCAACTGTCTACCTTTTGTTTTCATATGAAGTTTATTTTGCAATAAATTCTAAGCTACAATGAACGGTGAATACTCTCCCTTGATTTCTTTGGGAAGAAGGCTATGAGTCTGACACACACTGCACCCGCACTCCATGTGGTGAAAAACCAACAGGAAAGGGGAATAGAGGTTAAAGGAAAAACGAAAGTGATGTTTTCTGCCACAACATATTGCTTTTTCATGTATTCCTAAACCATAAAGGATCATGAATGTTAACACTTCCGTATGTGTATGTATTTTATTTCACATAGCACACAATTTCAGATAACTTTCATAATCAGTTGTCTGCGGAGAGCTTGGGAGAGAATAAATAACAATGATTAATATATTATGTTACAGTCATTCTTACGGTGTGCATTGAAATGATCACTTACTTCCCTTTTAGTTTTAGGATTTCCAAATCCAATTTCCTCAGAGTCTTTCTTTTTATCTCCATGTCCAAGTCCAAGTCCTAAAGCTTTCTTTTGTGATATTTTATTTTGTGCTCTGCCATCTCTATTTGTTTTTTTAAGTGTGTGCTGTACAGGCATCTGACAGTTTGTGAATTCTGTCAAACACATTTCAATTAGCACAGCAGGAATTATGTATGGTGTGGATGTCCTACAGATAATACTTACTACGTTGTCAGGCCTCTCAGGCTGCACAGCATCTGGGTCCTGTTACAATTATGATATTTTCTATGAGCACCACATCACTGACTTCTTATCCATTATGGACTAAAGTATTTCCACAAGATTAACGTGATACCTCTAGCCTTCTGGAGTCCACCAACACATTCTCCTCATCGTCTGCTGCAGAAGTGCCCTCACCCTGCCACATTCAATAGAACTTAGCGTTGAGTGTTGACAGGTGCCAAGCCTAAATGCTTTAATGAATAATACTCACTGGATCAAGGTTATCCTCTGGTAGCTCCACAATAGTAGGTGTGTTGCCAGAAACTGTAGGACAATGTCAGAGAGTCCAAATCAAACAATATAAATGGTTGATTGTATTCTAAGTGCATTAGTACTGCAATAATGTACCTTGTATGAAGGGGGCAGTTACCGTAGGTGGGACAGAGTAATTGGCTGTCCCCCCAGGGATCCCCTCCAACACAGGCCTCCCTTGGTTTAAGTCAAGGGCCAGCTCGGATAACCTGCAGCTTTGAAAAACATTTCACAGCATAAATATGGCAATAACTGTCTGACAAGTAAAGCCGTTTCATGTGAAACAATCTAAGTTACTCTGAAACATGGACTCAGTACCCTATAACGTTCTCCCAGTAGCTGCTGATACTGTGTTTACTGAGCAGTTTTTAAATATAAGATCAGTAATTCCACCTTCAGTTATGTTGACACTACAGGATAAAGTCTATTCCAGCATGGTAAGCTACTGTAAGTGTAATGTTAACCGGTCTGTAGTCATGGTAACACAGAGAGGCAGCTCCTACAGTAAATAATATACCATTACTCTGATTACTTTCCTACGTTTATCAGGTGTCTTTTACCAGAAATAATGAACTGACTACTGTTTCACATCTTCTATTTTCCACACTGATGTTCGCTGTGTTTACAAACCGTTACATGTAGCTACATGTTAGCATGTAGCTACATGCTAACATGTAGCTACACGCTAACATGTTACCTCTGTATCTCCCATGTAAACAGAACTATCTGCTCAAACTTTTAATTAGTTTATTTTTAACTTTAGAAACGCGGATAAACTCAGTGAATCTCTCTCCCTGCTGCTCCGGCTGCAGTGCGGGGAGGGCAGTGACGCTGTGTTGAAGCCGTTTGATTGACAGCAGAGACCCGGAAACGCCGACCAATCAGAGCAGACTGGGAGGAGACAGGCTCTGAATCAGAGTTTTTTAGACAGAGGCTAAAGGGGGTTCAAGCAGTTAGACATTTTGAGAAAAGTAGAGTTTTTTTTTAATATTACAGCATGTAAACATGTTCTAGTAGAACATTAACATACACATATGAATCTGGAAATGAGCATAATATGAGACCTTTAAGGCAACGTTAAGAGCAGAGGTTAGGTTTTAAGCCATTTACGCATTCAGTCGGTCCGCTATTGTCTGCCACGCTTGTTCACACTGTTTTATGACAGCGGCCGATTTTCCTTTTTTTGCATATTAGAAGCTTCCATTAGAAGTCGTTGCTCACTTGGTGTAAAGCCGAACGCGCCTTCTCCATTTCAGCATCAATGAATCTGTGATTGATCTCGTGGTCTATTGAAAAAAGCTGTGAACGCGCATCCATTCAAACTGGCAGTAGTGTCCCTCCTTGTCCTCGTTCCGAGGCGCCGCCCCCTGTGCTGGCGACTTTGCTACCTGTGCGTCGGTGTTCTATGTTTTATGTGTTTTCTAATGTTTTTAAAGCCTTATGATACGAGATCAAACTCTGTGTTTTACGGAGACCTGGCTGTCTGACAGGATACCAGAGTCTCATGTGAAAATGTAAGGTTTCTCATTACACAGGATGGACAGAGACCCAGTTAGGAGCGGCAAAAAACAGGGTGGAGGTGTTTGCCTTTCTATCAATGATCGGTGGTGTCATCCTGGTCATGTTAGGGTGAAGGAGAGAGTATGTGACCCGAACATTGAGCCTCTTGCGGTGAGTTGCCGACCCTACTACTTGCCCAAGGAGTTTTCTCATGTGATTGTCCAAGTAGTTTACATTCCCCCATCGGGTAACGCGAAGCTGGCTACAGAGACAATATCGAGAGTCACTCATGATCTGCAACGCTCCTCTCCAGACGCGCTGGTTATTATCAACGGGGATTTTAATCACTGCTCTCTCTCTACCACCCTACCCTCTTTTAGAATTGGTGTCATGCCCTACGAGGTGCGATAAGACTATTGATCTGTTTTATACGAACATTAAGGAGAGTTTTGTTTCGAAGTCGCTTCCCCCTCTCGGACAATCGGATCGTAACTTGATATCTCTGACATCCAGATATTCTCCTGCGGTTCAGAAGCAGCCGATTACGCACAAGACTGTGCATGTGTGGTGTGAGGACGCGTGTGAAACACTCAGAGGGTGCTTTGATTGCACTGACTGGAGTGTGTTTTTTGATGATGATGATGATGATCTGGACAGTATCTCTGACAAAGTTACCAGTTATATTAATTTCTGTGTCGAGTCTGTTATCCCCTGTAAGCGAGTAAAGATTTTCCCTAATAATAAACCCTGGGTGACTAGTGAGGTTAAAGCTGCCATTAATAGGAAAAAATCTGCATTCTTTACTGGTGACAAAGACAATATTAAAACTGCCCAAAAGGAGCTGAAAGTAATAATCAAACAGGCTAAGTTTAAGTACAAGGAAAGGGTTGAAGGACAGATGTCCAATAGTAACACAGGGGCCTTTGGAACGGAATGAAATCCATTACTGGCTATGGGGCCAGTAATCCCAGTTCCCTTGGCTCTGGGATAAAGTTGAATGAGGCAAATCAGTTTTTTGCTAGGTTTGATGAATTTGATTTTTCTGCTTCCCATGACAGCATCCTCTCATCTCTTAAACAGAATAGTCCTGAGGACTGTAGCCCAGCTATTGTTATTGGTGTTGATGAGGTTCGACAGCAGTTAAGGCGCCTGAATGCTAATAAGGCAGCAGGCCCTGATGGTGTCCATCCACGCACTCTAAAAGTCTGTGCTGACCAGTTGTGCTCAGTTCTTCATTCATTGTTTTCCTTGTCTCTTTCTTCATCAATAATTCCAGTAATGTGGAAAACATCTTGTATTGTTCCGATCCCCAAAAAACCCAATGTGAGTAGTCTTAATGATCTTAGACCTATAGCTCTGACATCACACATAATGAAATGTTTTGAAAGGGTTATTCTGGGTCACATGCACAAGAATTTCCTTCGGGATTAATAAAGTTCTATCTTATCTTATCTTATGAATAGACAGGTCACAACCTTTCAAGATCCCTTACAGTTTGCATACAGGAAGGGTGTGGGAGTAGATGATGCACTACTTTTTATGCTTCACAGTATTTACAGCCACCTTGAAACAACTGCCAGCTCTGTTAGGATTATGTTTTTTGATTTTTCCAGTGCTTTTAATACTATTCAACCACACATTTTAGCTAACAAGTTGATGGATTTTAAACTGCACAACACAACCATCGCTTTGGTTTTAAATGATCTTTTATCTAGACCTCAGTATGTGAGGTATGATAAGAAACGGTCTGACAGCATTTTAACTAAAACAGGAGCCCCACAAGGCACAGTTTTATCTCCTTTTTATTTACACTCTACACCGCTGACTACAGGCAGAGTCAGGAGTCTTGTCTAATCCAAAAATGTTCAGACGACACTGCTCTAGTGGGTCTACTTAACAGAGGCAGTGACCTGGCCTACAAAAGTGAGGTGAAATCATTTGTCAGCTGGTGTGATAAAAACTTTTTAAAACTTAATGTTGGGAAGACCAAAGAGCTGATCATTGATTTTAGAAGGAAGAAGGAGGAGGTCTCCCCAGTGGTAATAAAGAGTCAGCCGATTGATATTGTCCAGTCCTATAAATACCTAGGTGTCCACCTGGACAGTAAATTAAACTGGAAAAAGAACACTGAGGTTGTATTTAAGAAGGGCCAATCTAGACTCTTCTTCTTGAGAAAACTTAAATCCTTTGATCCTTCTTCATGTTTTCTATCAAGAAATTTTAGCTAGTGTTCTTTTTTATGCTGTGCTCTGCTGGGGTTGCAGCATCACTGTGGATGATAAAAACAGGATCAATAAGTTGATCAGAAAGGCTGGCTCAGTGATTGGTCTTGCACCAGACTCACTGGAGGTCATTGTAGAAAAGAGAACAAGGGCCAAACTAAAAACAGAACAAATGAACTTTATTCGATTGTAGTGTTGTCAGTTGTGAAACAGAAAATGTTCCCATCAACTCAGAACATTTTCCTGGGTGCTTTCAGTGTCATCATGTTTACTAATATTTTTTGGACTGTCTTAGACCATAGGAATTACATGTATGAATTTTGAAAATGGGCGTACTTCCCCTTTAAATATATGAAATTTTATGTGGGAAACATTGTGCAAATGTTGCATTTATGTTTGTTTCATGTATATATTTGAGGAAGGTTATAGTCTCCTCATCGCTGCACTTATTGCCTACAGAAAGATGTGTTGCAGGGGAATTTCTAAAATGTTAAAATTCCCAATGCTGTGAGCACCACAAATTAAATTCCATTCACCTCAATTAGATTGGGCTGGGAAATCTCAAAGACAGAAATCTTAAAACCAGGAGACGTAAAAATAAAAAAAAAAATAAAAACCCATCAGGGGATAAATTTAATATTTGTGTGAAATGAATTGTACTTTGGATGAACCAGCCCCTTGCCTTTCTAGCTTTACAATTGCAGTACTTTCCGAACAGCTCCTGGCCTCATATTGAATCCTCTTTCCTGAATTCTCTTCAGTATGAGCTTGGTGCAATTCAAATAGGGATGTTAGGAATAGGAAATTGTTTCATTTCACTCATCCTTAAAATTGCTGTGACTTAAAAGCAATTTCACACCAAGTAGGGATTTTCGTCCCAAAAATCTGAACAGAAATTTATAAAACCTGATTTTGTGGGTTGTTATGAATGCTTTCACACCTCTGCGTAACATTTGTTTGGGGAAAAAAATTCGGACGGACCTCGATTTCAGCTGATTTCTGCCTGTGGAATTATATGTTTGACCAATGAAATCCTTTGTTTCAACTGGTTGCCGTAATTCTGTAAAATAATTAGCTATGAGCTATGAGCTCCGTTGCACGGAGAATGTATATTTTCAGGACCTTGGAACAATGGGCGTTTGTTTTCGGTGTAACGGACTGTCGGACAAATGGGCTTTTTTTTGGACATTTTTCGGACTGTTGGTGTTTCAGAATAACAATGAGCCCTTCTCCCAATAGGCTAATGTACGATAAACACTACTACCTCACCAACCAAATAAAGGACAATATATGGCTTGAGATCACCCAACAGCTGGGATACCATGAAGATGGTAATGTAGCTGATATGCACTTGCTAATGTTATATGTTGGTCACGGAACTGGGCTAGCCACAACAGCTAACATTAGTGTTAGCATCAAATTTAAGGTCCGATTAGTTTATGTATTGTGTAGTTAACGTTAGCCCATCAGACATTCCGTGTCTGTGTTTTTGTTGTGAGGACACAGGCTCTATTTACTCATTGGGACTCATTCACAAAACATACGTAGGGCCTAAGTTTACAGGCAACAGCTGGTAAGTTAGCTTAGCCCAAAGACTGGAAAAAAGGGGAAGCAGCTACTGTTAATCTGGCTCTGTACGAAGGTATATCAAACTGTTTTTACATTTGACGAAAATTGCCTGCGTTTTTTCTTCTTGGTTGGAAAATAAACTCTGTTTCATTTTTACTTACCTGTGTCCGTCTCTGCTTTGGGGTCCAAACAAAACCAAAACCTTTAAAAAAAAAAATGTATCTGGCCAAAATGGACCCCGCAGAGACTGAGAAGATCAGGCAGACTTTGTCCTCTCAAGGAGCTTGCGTTGGGCAACACGAGAGGGTTCTTCAAGAAATAATGGACACACTTACCAACCTTACTACCAATATGACTCTACTCGGCGGTCGCATGGATCAGGTCTCCACGCTTCTCTCCACGTTGGTGGCTCCAGTTTCTCAAGCTCCAGTTCTTCCAGCCAGCCCGCCCGGCCATCTCTGTGAGCCTTTCATTCCCACTCCCGTCAGGTATTCAGGAGTGTTAGGGTCATGTAGTCAGTTTTTCCACCAGTGTTCTCTCGTTTTTGACCAACAGCAGTTAACTTACTCCTCCGACAAATCCAAAGTAGCTTTATTATGAATTTGTTATCAGAGAAAGCATCGCCTTGGGCTGTGACCATGGTTAAAAGCAACTCACCCATTTGTCAATCTTTTCCATCCTTTACAGCCGAAATGCTTAAAGTTTTTGATCACCCGCTACAAGGAAACGAAGCCAGTAATCGGCCCCTTTCTTTATGCCAGGGCTCAGATTCAGTCTCCACGTATTCCATTGACTTCCGCATTCTCGCAGCCGAGAGCGGGTGGGTTGAGAGGGCATTACAAGGGGTTTTTCTTCGTGGATTAAGTGATGATTTAAAGGAGGAGCTAGCTGCCCGGGACGCGACTTCTTCCTTAGAGGAGTTAATTTCATTAGCCGTTTGCTTAGATAGCCGCCTCCGTGAGAGGCGTAGGGAGAGAGCAGGCAGGCAAAGTGTCCCCATCCCCCTCTCTCAGTCCAAGTCCAGTCGTCAGCGGGCACCATCTGCATCTCCTCTGCCACCTTCCTCCACCTTCTCTCCGCCGTCGGCCTTATCTAACCCCATTACCGGGGAACGCATGCAGCTGGGGAGGATGAGGCTCACTCTGGCTGAACGTCAACTCCGTTTCCACCAGAGGCTCTCTCCAAACGCATTCAGCTTAAAGGTACTGTGTCCTGTTTCACAAGTTTCCCTTCCTCTTGAACTCCTAGTAGATTCTGGTGCTGACGAAAATTGTATTGACTCTTATTGTCTCTCGTTCTAACCTACCCTCTGAGCCTCTTCCTGAGCCCAAGGACGTGTTTGCCCTCAATGGCCCAACGATTGTTGTATTGACTTGCTCCCTGGCGCCCCCTTCCCGTCCAGCAAACTATAATATTTCTAGGCCTGAAAAGGTGGCCATGGAAAATTATATCACTGACTCTCTTGCTGCTGGACTCATTCGTCCCTCTTCCCCTCCAGTGGGGGCAGGATTTTTCTTTGTTGAGAAGAAGGACAAGACTCTCCCCCCCTGTATTGACTACAGGGGTCTGAATGACATTACGGTTAAGAACAAATATCCCCTTCCACTCATTGACTCCCTCCACCAAGCCGCCATCTTTTCCAAGTTGGACCTTCGCAACGCCTACCACATGGTGAGAATAAAGGAGGGGGATGAGTGGAAGACAACCTTTAACACTCCTCTGGGACATTTTGAGTATCTTGTCATGCCTTTCGGACTAACTAATGCTCCTGCTGTTTTTCAGGCTCTCATCAATGATGTCCTGCGTGATATGCTTAACCGTTTTGTGTTCGTATACCTAGATGATATCTTGATTTTTGCCCCGTACGCCCCGAGAACATGTCCAGCATGTTAGATTAGTGCTACAATGACTACTAGAGAACTATGTTAAAGCTGAGAAATGTGAGTTTCATGTTTCTTCTGTCGTTTTCCTGGGTTTTGTGGTGGAGAAAGGGCAGACCAAGACCGACCCTGCCAAGGTTCAGGCAGTGGCTGAATGGCCCACTCCTACAACAAGAAAGCAACTTCAAAGGTTTCTGGGGTTTTTACCGCAGGTAAATCCGTCACTATAGTAGAGTTGCTACACCGCTAACCAAGCTGACTTCAGTTAAAGCTCCCTTGAGTGGTCACCTGCAGCTGAGACTGCTTTTAATGAGTTGAATTGTTTGTTTTCCTCTGCTCCTGTGTTATCTCACCCTGATCCTACAGCTCAGTTTGTGGTGGAGGTGGACGCCTCGGACTCTGGTGTGGGGGCGGTCCTGTCCCAGCACTCCACCTCCGACCAGAAGTTGCATCCATGTGCTTTCTTCTCCTGCCGGCTCACCCCGGAGAAAAGAACTATGATGTGGGGAACCGAGAGCTGCTGGCGTTGGTCTTAGCCCTACAGGAATGGAGGCACTGGCTGGAGGGCGCTGCTCACCCATTTGTGGTATGGACCAATCATAAGAACCTGTTTTACCTCCGTTCCGCCCGCAGGCTCAACTCGCGCCAGGCTCGGTGGGCTCTGTTCCTGGGCCTGTTCAACTTGACAGTCACCTACCGGCCAGGCTCCAGGAATGTTAAGCCCGATGCACTGTCACGTCAGTTCGCCCCTAGACCTCTGAGGAAACCATCCTGCCATTTTCCTGTGTGGTAGGAGCAGCCGGGTGGGAGATTGAAGGGGTGGTCCAGGAGGCCCAAGAGGATCATCCGGCTCCCGAGGGTTGTCCAGCGAACCGGCTGTTCATGGGGACACGCTTCCAAGGTGGCATGTCATAGGACCCTGGCCCTCATTCAGCAACGCTTCCGGTGGCCTTCCATGTCAGCTGACACCAAAGAGTATGTCTCCGCCTGCTCTGTCTAGGACGCGGCAGTTCCCTCGGTGCAGGGGCATCTTCGGCACGCCCGTCGAGTCTGGCGCGAAGAACGGGCAGCTCTTACCCGCACCGCTACTCGGAATCAGAGGCTGGCGGATCGCCACTGTCACTCCAGCCCTGAATTACCAGCCCGGCCAGAAGGTCTGGCTCTCCTCCCGTGACCTCCCCCTCAAAGTTGAGTCCTGGAAACTGGCACCCAGGTTCATTGGCCCTTTTGAGATCGAACGCATTATTAATCCCAGTGTGGTTAGACTTAAACTGCCTTCCTCATTGAATGTCCAACCGTCGTTTCATGTGTCACTGCTTAAGCCAGTTTCCACCAGCCCTCTGTGTCCTCCAGTGGAACCCCCTCCATCCCCGTGGATCATTGACAGTCACCCTGCATTCACCGTCCGGCAGTTGTTGGATGTACGGAGGCGAGGTCCGGGATTCCAGTACTTGGTGGATTGGGAGGGGTATGGGCCGGAGGAGCGTTCCTGGATCTCTTGCTCACTCTTGCTGGACCCTGATCTCCTCAGAGACTTCTACGTCCAGCACCCGGACAAGCTGCCAGAGGCGTCCCTTGAGGGTGGGGGGGGTACTGTGATGATTCTGTTAGTTTTTGTTTTTGTTTGTAGGTCTTTTTGTGTTTGCTCTCTCTCTCTCCCCCCTTCCCCTCTATGGGTGCATCCCAAAGCTCTTATTTGACGTTTCCTCGCTCCTCGCTCCTCGCTTGAACCGGAAGTTGTTCTGGTGCTCCATCTTGAAGACCGTCCCAAAGCTCTTATTTCTGCACGGAGGAGCGAGGATCGAGGAGCGAGGAGGGATCTCTGAGGAGCGATGAGCGAGGATACACGAGAGCAGCCTTCACGGAAGTCTTTTACCGACCGACACGCCCCCTTATTGGATATCAGTTACTGATTGGACGCTGCTGCCGATCGGACTGATCTGATAACGTTACCTCCAAACATCACTGGAGTTTTATACTGGAGTGAAGACAGATCACAGATTAAACGTTTCATGGTTTAGTTGTTTTCTGATTCCCCATCTAGTTAAAAATCTGTGTTAATTGTAGCTCTGAACAGCAGCAGAAGGTCCTGCAGTATCTCTCATTCACACACCGCGAGTGAAGCCGTCTGTCACTGAAAGGGGTTTATAAGACCTGACAAACGGGTCTAAAACATCTTTCTGCATTAATTAGAAAGAGTTTTCTTTTCATGATCTATATTTCACCCGTTAACTTTTATTAATGATACTATTAAAGTCAGAGAGAGTAGGAGAGTCTGTCTGTCAGCAACAAACACCTGTTACATCATTTATCGTCATTTCCATTCAGTCACATGTGAGGCTGATAATTCCTGAGTGTCGGGTTTGATATGAGTTATATCATTTTAATTTTCCCTGAAACATTAAGCCTGATAAATAATGTCCAGTGTTCAAAAGACACCATAGTCATATTCTGGGTTATTAAATAACAAATTCACAATCAGAATATCAATAACTACAGACGCTAATAATGAATAAATAATAGAAAGATATTGTGCCAGTACCGATGGTTCCTGGTCCTCTAAGCAGGACTCAGTCCACAGTATAAATACAGACTGCAGCTGTTATTCCTGTGCAGGTGTTTGTTAAACAGGAAACAGGCTACAGAGAGAAAACACTGCTGCTCTGCCAGTGAGAACTGTGTGTCTTATATTGTGTCTGTATTAGTATTATTAGTATAGTTCAAACACAAACTCCATCTAAAGTCTCTATAGCCATTAAGTGACGCTACTGAGGAAACAACGTCTCATTTCTCTTAAAACATTTCCTCTCCTCGCATGGTTTCCTTGCGTCTCTCCATGCTTCCCTGGTGGGAGGGACTAACTAAGACACAAGGAGAAGACGCAAGTGAGGGAAACGTGGATGCAATTAAGAGCTTTGGGATGCACCCTATGTCTTTTCCTCATGGCAGGGCATGTGTGTGGCAGGTGGTGTGGCTGGCTCCGCCTTCGGCAGCAGAAGAGGCACACCAGGTTCCACTCACCTCATCAACCTCTCCATAAAAGCCTGGTCGTCAGTCCACTACGTTGCCAGATAATTCTGTCTCGTTCGGTAGTGCGTCGCATACCTTCTTTCCGAGTGTTTTTGTATTATTGCTGTTTTTCTAGTGTTGCTCGTGATCTCCATACTTACCTGCGTTTTTCCTGTGCTCAGGTTATCCTGTGTGCCTCGCTGCTGCATCAGCTTCCGTGTCTCCTGTGACTGAGATATTCCATGCGCTCAATCCTCGTGTTCCATTCTCTCCTCGCCACGAGCCGGCCAGCTCCCTGCCCCCCTGCCTGTGTTTTTTTCCTCTTGGTTGGAAAATGAACTCATTTTTACTTACCTGTGTCCATCTCTGCTTTGGGTTCCAAACCAAAACCTAACATTCTGGACAATGTTTGTCATCGTTTTATGTTGTTAATTGATTTCCAATAATAAATATATTTGTGCATTTGCATGAAGCAAGCATAATATGTCCACTCCCATGTTGATAAGAGTTTTAAATACTTGACAAATCTCCCTTTAAGGTACATCTTGAACAGATAGAAAACGTGTTTAATTTGTGATTAATCTTGACTAACTATGGACAACTGACAGCCCTAGAATATGCATATACAAAAACTGTAACTTTCATCCTCCATACAACAAGAAGCTACCTTTGAAATACACATAATTGTTAAGTTTAAGTTTGTCAGAGGCTTCTGAGTCTTTTATAAACATGTCAAAGCTGATGTTGAAGGCGTAGGGTCCGGTGTGTTGAGGCCTGGACAAAAAGCTGTCATAGTCTAGTGAGGGTTTTCCATCAAATGTAGGCTGCTCCAAACTCTTAATGACCGCCAGGATGAACCCCGTCCTCAGTTCCATTCCTACCCTCTGCCCCATCACCTACATCAGTTCTGTTTCCAGCATCCGCTCCTCCAATTTCCACCCCATGTGATGCCCTAATCTCGGCTTCTGTCCCGGGTCCAGACTCTGCCCTTTGAACCCCACCTCCACCCCCTCCCTCCTGTAGAGTATGTTGCAAATCTGTAAGAGCATATATGGTTGCCTCAAGCCCCCAGGAAGTGCGCCGGTCGTCGATCCGGACTTTCGTAGCGGCCAAACGGCGGTACTGCAACTTCCGTGTTAGTCACGTGATGCACTGGGCCCGAAAATACTTTTTCCCATAAACTTACATTGGGAAAGCGACGTCTGTAACTCAGCGCATAATTTTTTTTGAGGTGAATCAACTTCCCAGTACGAACACTCTAATAGCCCTTATTTAAAAAATTAAGTTTTTAAAGTTATAAAACGTACTAATAGCTGAATCCAGAGTTATTTACCTCGGCATAATGAACGCGCATCAGAACCACGAGACTGCGTCGCCCTACGCACTCATGTGAAATATCCGGGTTCTGCCTGCCAGCTTCCTGCTAGCTGTATGCGGCTGTAATAATGGATATATTGGCAGTAATTCATCACTTTTATTGTTATAATACACCCGTGGGCTGTATGCTGTAAAGCCTGTGCCGTGAATGTATTCATGCATTCCGTTAATGTAATGTACGTTAATTAGAATCTCCATTCCCAAACAACCGGGTAGTAACTAGAAGGTGGAGTAGCACAACACAAACAGAATTTAACGTAGCTGTAGGCTATTATTATTATTATTATATCTAATGCACTTAAGTACGAGCTGGGAATTCTCATACCCTTTGACAGCCTAAATTAAAGAAATTACGCATTAATTTCTTAAACTTACCTTGACTTCCAAAATCAACAGAGGTTCACTTCAAAGTATTTAATGATATAGCTATATCATTCAGAAGAACTCCTTAGACAAACGTCATGATGGGAATTACAGCACTTTGAAGGGAGCCGGTTCAACATTGACCACAATAGCTGTATATTCTGTGATGAAGAAATATCACCTATTTTTCTATAGGTGATATAGTATATAGTACTATATTTCTATAGTATGACTGGCTAGAATCAAACATCTTTTCTCTCTCCCATTTTACCAGAAATTACCAGTAGGCTATATTACATTTGGGGTCATAGTGGAGGATAAGAAAACTGAATTTCTGTTGAATACTTTATACAACCCTTATTGTTTGTTTTTAGGAGATAACTAGCACTGTATTGCAAATCCCCAAAGCATATGAAAAAGAAAGCAGCAAAAAACTTCAGAACGTTATTGATGCCTTCGCGTTATTAGAAGAGCCCCTAAAGCTATTTTATTACTTTACCTTTTTGTCTTTTATTAGATTATAATTCGGTTCACATTGTGTGCTCCTTTTTCTAAAGACCCTACTACTACTGATGATATATCACTTGCCATATATTGTACATTTTCCTCTCAAATTTTAAAAAGCCCTACTGTCAGTTGTAAACTCGAGGTTATATATATTATGTAACATGGTTAGGATATGATGCAGTCATCACCTATTTAAATTGCTTCAGTAACTTAATGATTACATCTACTGAATTTATTTTAACAAGCATTTAAACAACAATGATTATGAACAATGAAATCACAACGACTAGTGAACATTTATAATAAATGGAAGTGTAATATTCTTACAACACAAAAAACAATCATCAATCAACCAATTTGCATCAGCGTGATTATAAAGTAAAGATTGTTACACATTGCACTTGTTTTGGAGATTATTCTCATACATTATAGATGTATACAATTTTAACAGAAGGTTTGAACTCAGTGTGAGATTTTTGTTTTCACATACTGCCCAGCCACATTAGAGACTTTGATAAATTCATTCGGTGGATGCGCGACAGCTGGAAGATGGGTAAATGGATGGATGCATGGATTCATGGATGCATGGATGAGCCCTTGATAACTGCACTCCATGAAGGTTGGGGATGTCTGAAAAAAAGAGAAAAGTAATCAGCTTTTAACTAAAGAATGAGAGTGACAATATTGGGTAACAAAATGTGACAATGACAGATTCATTATATTATAATAATAAATAAAGGGTAGGATCTATAGTGTTGAAAAGTAATTAAAATAATTTAATCAAGTACTGTACTTAAGTAACCTTTTTAAGGTACTTGTTCTTGACTTGAGTATTTCCGTTTGATGCTACTTATACTTCTACTCCACTACATTTCATAGGAAAATATTGTACTTAATACTAAATTTCATTTCAATAAAGTTTCAAATGATCTAATATTTCATCAAAGATTAGAGAAAAAGACCAACAGCGTTTAGCGAGTTTTTTTTAAGCGTTTAAGGTGGACAACAATTACCTTGTAATAAAGCATAAAGCGTAATATTGCATAACCATAGCCTGACTGCACATTTACTTTGTGTAATATTACTTTATTATCAATGTTAACTTACCTCCGTTACATGTTAGTACATAACGATTGATTATTAAATTACCATTATTACCAATGCCAGCACTGTTACACATGTAAAAGTATACATAACAGACATCATCGCTTCTTCCCTCGCCATCCTGGCTTGGCCTGATTCAGAGACGCTGCAGGTTGATCTCTCATAAGACTGGCCAAACTCCAGCTTTGGGGAAGTGTTGTTCTCGTATCTTAGTGCGGGGGTGGCGGTGGTGTTGAAAGTACATCGATCTCCTGGGGATGAGCTTTTGACCCGTGGGTTGAGCTCCAAGCAAACAATGGTGGCCTGTTTTTTTAGTTTCTTAGAATTTCAGCAGCAATGAATATGCAAGTGTGTGTGTGTGTGTGTGTGTGTATGTGTGTGTGTGTATTAGGTGGACAGTGAGGACAGGGTACACTCCCCTCTTTACACATTCTGGTCAACATGGATATTGAACTTATGCAACCGATGCATACTTAAATGTTGCTCTAGTTTCACTGTGTACACACTGGTATTCTAAAAAAGACACTGTACATGTGCCTAACATGTCTACGGCAACTAAATACAATATTTACATGACTGATTCAATTTTGTGGAAAGGACCAGAAGATAAATGAAGAAGAATTATATATGAATAATTATTACTTATTAGGGCTGTCAAAGTTAACGTGATAACGCATTAGCGCAAATTATTTTGAACGCCACTAATTTCTTTAACGCATTAACACAACTTGTGATTTTTAGGTTGTAGGGGGCTTAGTTTTAAAGCTAGATTGAAGATACTGGCATCATATGAAACTAGAAAAACTAAGGAATCTAAACTAATTTCTTTAATGCAACTTGCGATTATATCGATCTTCCAGAGGTTGTAGCAGGCTCAGTTCTTAAGCTAGAAATTAGAAAACCTAAGGTATTGGTATCAATCATGTCATACTAGCTTGTCGTAAAGGAGGCTAAATAACACTCCAAACTTACGCTATATTTTGGCGAGGAAAAACTGGTAAGGCCATTTTCAAAGAGGTTCCTAGACTTCTGACCTCAAGATATGTAAATAAAAATGGGTCCTGTGTGATTTGAACATATTTTTTATGCTAAATGCAGTACCTATGAGGGTTTATATTTATATAACATATTTGTCATTGTTTTGTGTTGTTAATTGATTTCCAATAATAAATATATACATACATTTGCATTAAGCAAGCATATTTGCCCACTCCCATGTTGACAAGAGTATTTAATACTTGACAAATCTCCCTTTAAGGTACATTTTGAAAAGATAAAAAATGTGTGATTAATTTGAGATTATTAACTAAGGAAAATCAAGCAATTAATAACAATTAAATATTTTAATCGATTGACAGCCCTATTATTTATATCTCATAGTCACAAAAATGTTGTGAAAAAAACCCTGCATTGTTGATAAGCTTTAACTATCACACAGTATCTGCAGAGATGAAAACAATGACACGGTATACATTCAAAGCCACAATGGACACACTGAGAGTCTGCGAAATGTCAAAGTGCTCATCAAATATTATCAGCTTTATCTCACCGTGTCAATACAGCATCCAATTAAACAGCAGGTCATATGGGTTCTCAGCAGTCCACAGGATGCTGTAAAGACAGTCTGTCATGAGAGACAGCTGCCACTGTGATGCTGCGATATCGCCACCATGTGGTTGATAAAGTCAACTGAAATTGAAAGGAGTATTTCTGCCAGAAAAATAAATGAAATAAGCAGAACATTTTGGACATGCAAAAGACACTTCACAAACCATGTCTAATAATGTGTGCAGTGCAAGGCCAAGTAGCGGACAAAATGTGTAATAATGGGGATAACAGCGTTATGTGTTTTATCTGAAACTGTAACCCAAATGACAAATTACTTCTGTTGGCAACGAAAAGCAAACACAATCATTAAATGTTGCCTTAAGGGGAATTTTGTGACACAGATAAAGAGTCAACCCAGCCCTAAGTGTCCTTGTTTGGCTCGTTAGTGGAAACTGGGCTAATAAGCATATCTTAATAAGAAGGGTGCACTGCAGGGGGACTCAGAAGTTCATCTGAGGTAAGATGAAGCAGCAGTAGAGCAGGATCCACAAGACCAAGAGCATTTCCAGCTCTAATGGGGTTATGTCACAAGAGGCTGCTAAAGATTGAAGAATGAATCCTCCCTCTCTGTTGGACAGCAGATAAAACAAAGGAGATTCAGACTAAAACGAGGTACTTTACTGTTATGTATATTATGAAGAAATAGAAATTAAATTAAATTAAAGCAATAAACAGATAAAAATTGAATTATTTATATAGTCTTGGTAAATTAATTGACCACAGAGTGGTGCCGGAATCCAGAGTCCTAAAATCCGGAAATGAGTTAGCATTTTAGCACTTCCGGTTCCCTTGTCTTGAAATCAATGAGTTTTTTTAATGGGTTTTTAGTTAGATGCCTGAAATAAGGTGTGTGGTTAACACAATATTAAGAGATTTTAACATTTTGTTCTACAATATAAATTACGTCAGTAAACATCCCACTCGTACATTTTTAAGCTTTTACTGTAAATCTTATAAAAGGCGGTTGCTAACAAGTGGATAAATGAGACTACTAAACGTCATCGCGCCGACGCGTCCGCCTTTACAGCCTCGTTGTGTATACTCACGTTCATGTGACCATGGTGTAGCTAACGTTTATAGCCTAACGTTAGCTCTTTACCTCTGGCGATTGCATTCATACTTAAAAAAATCATAAAAGTGGTGTTCATTTGTGAAGATTATCTTGCTGAACAAAATGTAAGTATCATAAACATTTGTTTGCCACAGAGCTTATTTTTTGCAATAATCCAAAACCCAATGGAAAAATCCCATTGGCTTTTTGTCAAGGGAACCAGGGTCATGTCTAGAAGGGAGCCCGCAAAAGATCTGCAAAAACTAGCAAAAACTCTCACGAGACTCACTGCCCAACGACCTATACTAACCTTAACTATTCAAGGTAAATGCCTAACCTTAACTATTCAAGATCATTGCCTATAACCTTAACAAACTCACAAGAGTTTCCCCAGTTTGCTAGCTTCTAGCCACTACCGGGAACCAGGATGATGCTAACAGGGTTGTAAATTAGCACCAGCCACCAGCCAAATGCTGGTAAAATATGCAATTGGCTGCTAGATTTGCTTCACTCACAAGCCAAAAAAACAATGGTAATCTATTGAGTAACTGGTAGATTTTGGAATCCACCTACCACAGTGGCACAAAAAAAGTTAATTTCCAACCCTGGATGCTAACTTCATGGTTGGCCTACAAAAATACATCATCCCTGCAGCATTCTATTGATTGGCCAGCAATTGTTGAAGATTAAGAGGTGTTCTTGGCACTGTAGTAAGAACCATCTTAAATATACATAGGGAGATAGAAATATATGGAGGGTGCTGTCTTTCACAAGCAAGTGTACGAAATGGATTCGTGGCTCTGGTGTTAGCTGCAACGTTAACATGCCCTGCTAACTAGCATACTACCTACAGTAGTAACCTTGTGTTATTCCCACTGGCAAAATGTGGGATTAACTGGTTAACTACATTATTTTGTGAGGTTACAGGCAGGGTTGGAAATTAGTACCAACCACCAGCCAAATGTTGGTAAAATATGCAAGTGGTTGATAGATTTTGGAATCCACCAGCGACAGTGGCAAGTGGACAAAAAAGCGAATTTCCAACACTGGTAACTTACAGGTTACATTACAAAAAAATAGCTGGATCCACCCAGTGTGTCAAGATGCTGTATCAAAGTTTAGGCTAACTCTGTCCTGCTCTTTATTTGGTTTGGAGAAGATTACACTCCAACATTTCAGCCAACAAAATCTACTGTCATCAGCTAGAAATAAATTTACTTCAGTTTGAAATTGAAAATCCATTTGTTCAAACGTTTTGAGGAGAAAATCTACCACCATTATCATTTCCCCATGTGCCATGCTAAATTGGTAAGCCTGAAACATAGTTACTGTGCTTAGCGAATGGTCAATTGTGCTTGTACTCATAAATCACAAGTGCCATGACCTACCTGAATGACTGAGAAGTTGCAGCACAGGAAGGTGTCCATCTATCACCACCATGGACATTAACACCTCCATTAGTGTCGATTTTGGGGGCAGTTTTACCAGGAGGGTCTATTGCCTTCTTCTCAATGAGTTCACGTCTCTTAATCTTAAATTCCCTGTCTTTCTCCTTAAAATCCATTGAATCCATGACTTCATCACTGGATTGTTCCTCGTCTTCATCTTTACAAGTTAAATCTTCAATTTTTGGGGCATTGTCTTTCCCATCATTTTCTTCTTTTGTGTTAATTCCAGTTGCACCGACTCCTCCAACTTCCTCAGTTAATATTATTTCATTTATCTTGAAACTTTCTAAATTCACAACATTTTGCTGATTTTCCCTGTCTTCCTCCTTATCCTCTTCGTCTTTTCCTTGCCCTGACTTTCTGTCCTGCCCTTCCTCAAATGTCGTCACATTTTCTTCCTCGTCAACCACTCTCTTTTCACTCACTTGTCCACATTTTTCAAAAAGCCCCCTTTCAGTCTCTTTCTCAACCTTTGTCTTCCAACTAGCCACTTCAAAAAGCTTTGTTTTCTTGGTTTCATCTACCAGAGCCTCGCTTTTATCACATCTGTTTTCTGTCCTCTCCTTCTTCCTCTCTTTCTCACAATAATCACCAAAATCTTCTCTAACAACTTTCTCATCTCCAGGTTCCTCTCTGCTTCTGCTGTCTTCCTCTGGCTCAAATACAGCTATACTGTTATCCATCTCTCTGGAACTACTTTCATTTTTGTCCCAATCAAACGTCCTATGAACCACTGACCGAGCCCTGACTTCTGAATCAACATTTGCATGTGAGCCTTCTTGATGTTTCCATCCAGCGCCGTTTAACGTCTTCTTACATACTTCCAGATGTTTCGACTCTTCACTCTGCTGTCTGTTCGGGAACATTTCTTCCTCTGTTTCCTCTTCAACCCTTAGCACTTGTCTTTTCAGCTGATTATATGGTTGAAAAACATCTTTATTCAGATCCAGGATGTAGCTGTAGGCATCCTCCTCATCCGAGTCCAGTGCTGGCAATGTGTAGATTCCTTCCTCTGAGCTCAAAGAAAAGTGACTTTCATCCACTCTTGGCTTGCTGTAGCTCTGATCCGCCGACACTTTCTCCATCCATGATTGGATCTCCTGGCTGGCTACGCCTGCGTCCAGTGGACTGGGTGGCTGAAAATTGCCTCGACACCTGCTTTTCTTTTTGTTGAATGGTGATGTGGCCTGGGGGCTCCCTGGGGATCTTCTGGCCCACCGTTTCCACAGTCGCTGCTCACTACTCTTCTCCAAGCCTTGGACCAAAGCTTGGGCTTCTGGGTCATTGGCGAGGGTCTCTCCAAAGCTGACAGACTCAAGTGATCCAAAATTTGGGATCTCAGGAACTTCAATATATGTTGTATGATCCTGTAATATTATTATATGGTTTGTTATTATGTTACATGATACCACTGAAATAATACCCAGAGAAGTATCTTTGGTTCATATTGTTTGTGTATGCATTTGACTTTGGTGTTAAAGTAATAGTTTGACATTTTAGGAAATTAGCTAATTTGCTTTCTATCCGTGATAGTTAGATGAGGTGATCGATACCTTACTCATACCTGTCCATTAGATATTAAACGACAGCCACCAGCCAATTAGCTTAGCTAACAGAAGAAACAGCTAGCCTGGCTTTGTCCAAAAGTAACAAAATCCGCCTACCAGAACCTCTAAAGCTCCAAAAAGACATGATATAACTCATTTATTTACCGTAATCGGTACAAAAACCTTCCTTCCTCACCGCACCCAGCAAAGAAATAGTCCTGCACATAACCTCTGGTAAAAACACAAATTGTTAGTTTTACACTTTGGTTTTTGTATCGATTAAACAAGTGAGATATAACATGTTAATAAGAGGTGCTGGTAGGCAGCAAGGCTAGCTGTTTCCCCCTGTTACCAATCTTTAAGCTAAGTGAAGCTAAGCTAAGCTAATTGGCGACTGGTGTAGCTTCATATTTAACGGACTGATATGAGAGTGGTATCAATTTTCTCACCTAACTCTCAGCAAGAAAGATAAAAAGCAACAATGTGGAACTATTCAAAGCCATACTAACCTCATCTGTGCCTGAACAATGCCCCAGGAACATAGACACATAGGTGATGATGGACTGCTCATCTGGTGAAGTGCCTGACACATCTGCGGAAAGTTTTATACAGTTTTCGCACATTAGCAGGGTAGACTGTTACTAAGGCTGCATTCACACCAGATCCGGCGGTGCGGCGAAAACGCATGTTCTCCCATTCATTTTGAATGGGGGTCGTGCGTTTGGGCTGCAACTGCGGAGGCTGCAGGGGGTGCAGAAAAAAGGGCAGCAGCCTGCGGTGGAAAAGTAGAAACAGAAATAATCGTTGGAAAAACGCAACCCAAAACAACATATCGCCAGAACACCTGATCTGGTGTGACTGCAGTATTATGCTACGTTCACACGACGAGCGACAAAAGCAACAAAATGCCAAGCATAGCCAGCTACATTGTCTCCGTTGAAGTATTGCTTCAAGGCGCGTTGACGTAGTTATATCATTAAATAGCACTGGGAACTGGCTAACAGCATTTTTTTTAGATAGAACGGAACAGGGTGAAACAAAAACATATGATTGGTTGACGCTTCACCGCGTCAAAAAAGTTGAGACCATCTCAACTTTATTTGTAGCGCGTCTCGCCCGTCATGCAGCAAAAAGAGTCGGGCGTCAGTTTGTAGCTTCATGTCACCAGCTTCCATTGAAAATGTAGAATGTTGCAGTGAACACAGCTTTAGGCTGCATTCACACCAGATCAGGTGTTGCCGCAATTTGCCGCAGGGTTGAGCGGCGGTGTGGGAGAGTCACTTTAATGGCCAATAAACTGCGACGATTAACGTATTTGGTTCCCCAATGGCTGGGCTGCACAGCTCTGGATCGCCGGTTACATGATATGCCACCACAGCGTGACGTCGGGTTGCGTTTCTCCAAAAGTTGATTCTATTTCTACTTTTCCGCCACAAGCCGCTGTGTTTTTTGGCTGGACCGCGGAGGGCCAGCCCTACAAATGCAAAAGTCTGTCCCTGAGTGACTGACTGACTGAGTGATGAAGTTACAGGATTGGTCAGCCGACTGCTGGAGTTTCCTCATTGGTCGGCCGACTGTTGGAGTTTCCTCATTGGTCGTTGCTCTTTCAAAATGAAAAGGCGGAAAACTGTGTTTACGTTTTCTGGGGAGCGTGTCAGCGGTTCAATATATCATTACATAGTGCTGGTGTTGTGCATGTGCTATTGTTTATGTTCATTTAAATTACGTTATGTTGTGCTTCATATTGTGTTACCGTGCATTCAAGCCAAGCGCGAAGCAAATTTTCGCCTCGCTTTCCTCCATCAGCCATAGAAGAAATGACCACTGTTGCTTCTTTGTACATGTTGTGGAAGTCACGGATATGTCAGAAAACCAAACGCCGTCATGTCTGGGTTCATAACATCACCCGGCAGCAAGCTTGTTTCAAATACAGTGCCATTGCACTGACTGTATCTAGCAGCCACACGTCGCTACTGCGGTATGAACTCAAAATAAACAGACTGTGCTATGATTGAATTGCAATAAACGGGTCAAAATATAAAACATTATGTCGATTTGTAAAAAGACAGAATTCAGGCTTTGTCAAGTCTGTCCGCAACACAACAAGCAAACAACTTTTAAAATGCTAGTTTTCTGAACGGAGTTCGGATCGATCAATGCCAGGCTATGCTAACATTGTAGCTACTCCATCAACAGTCAACATAACGTCATCTAGGCATAAATATGGCAGCAACGTTGTTGTAAACGGATAAAAAGTGTGCCGAAATAACTACATAATGATGCTGATTAGTAAAAAGTCTGAATTCATGCTTTGTCGGGTCTGTCCGCAAGACGCCAATTAAAAAACTTTTAAAATGCTTGTTTTCTGAATGGAGTTCGGATCGATCAGTGCCCGGCTAATTAACACTACATCTAGGAATAAATACGGCAGCAACAACGTCAGTGATGACAGTGGGAATATCTCAACGCTGATAAACTTTCGCGAAGTATGTATATATTGTTACACACCACTTATATGATGAATGCTTTAGATAAACATGGTTTAATAAAAAACTGAAATACTTTTAACCTTGCATACTGTATGTCATGCTAATACCTTTTCACCTTGTATAAAATGTATAATATCCTGACTAGTAAATGTTACTATTTACTATTACTGAATGTCATTTGCTTCATTATAAGTTGTCTTTCAATCAAACATTAACATATAAGTGGAAAAAACTGTTCACAAAATATTATAGACATGACCACTGACTATTTGTGTAAGAATTTAGCCACAAATTCACATACTGACCAAATACGGTCCAGCCATATACTTGACCGAGTCTTGTTTTTTCACACAGCCACAGCCCATACACACCACCCCCATTCAAAATGAATGGGAAGACTGCTGTTTTCGCCGCACTACCTAGGAGACCATCCTGCTGTTGAAGAGCCAGTTTGAGCCTCTGTGTGATACTGAAGATATAATCAAATTGGCATGACACACAGCAATGACCTTTGCTGCTCATTTCTAGTGAGGTCAACTTCTAAACTAGTCTGTAATGGGACAAGTGACTCTGATATACTGCTACGGCCCTTTGATAGGTGGTATCATCACACCGTGGTTGGCTTCTAGCACTTACTTAGTGTAGTAATGTCTAGGTGAAGGTGCAGAAAGGTATTTGTCTTTGTGGATGAAAATGGATCAATGTGAGACACTTTCTATTCATGTAAGCTTTTACCTTCAGGCTCAAGCAGAGTTGGTATATCCAAACTGTGATGGGCTATCATGAAGGCCTGCTGAATGTTTTCTCTTGGCTCTCTGGACAGGCTCTCCCTCAGGTCAACCAAGGCCGGGTTTATGGACTTGATCAAAGCTAGGAACGCCAGCCCACTCCTCCAGCTCTTCCCAAAGTCATGCACCTCCACACCAAACCTGGAAATTTAAAATAGCATTATAGAAAAACATAATTTCAACGCAGCCAGCTCACACATGCTTGGGTTTGGGAGGTTTTCGTTGACAAAAATGACTTTGTAAGCGGTTGGATCTTTTCCAGACTCACTTTGATGTGCATCTTTGGACCCACTGCAGGAGAGTCTTGATTGCTTTCCCGTGGTACTTTGGCTCTCTGGCAGCCTTTCTGCCTTTGCTTGGCAGTGTGCTGCAGGAGTAGCTGCCAATGTCATTTGGCCGGGGTGAGAGGTCGCTTGAGGAGGGGTAACTGCTCATTGATAAGGAAGAGAGGCTGGAAGACAAATGCCTCTGGAGGCCTCCTGTCACCTCCTTTACCTGTATTAGATTAAAAGAGAGGAGTGTATGTAAGGTCAGTGACAAAGACAAAAACCCGGGCAAGAAGTGAATTAAGATATAGGTATATATAGGTATAGATGATGGGGAAAAAACCTGCCTGGAAATACAGGATCATGTTCCAGATAAGGTTAAGAACAACAGAGGGGATCCCATCAGCAACACCAGAGGCATCGATGCCAAGCAGCTTCACCTGAGGGACAACAGGGAGGAGGCATCAACTGACATCTAGTTTTTCCGGATTCAACTGTAAATGTAATAAACATCAAAGCAATATCACTGTGTTGGCTTGCAAGTAAACACACTCACGTGTCTATCATCCAGGAAAGCCAGGGCCTTGGAAATGTTGTTCAGTCTGAAAATGCGGTGAGAAGACGACCTAAACCTGTAAAGCTAATAAACGACATTACATATTATGAATTTGTTTTATGGATCCTATAGGCTCTCAAATATGGTGCAAAGCTAATGAACTGAACTGAAATGGGCCAGACGCATATTAACAGTATTGTACTAAGTTCTTCTTGCTGACATCAAATAGTTCCACTTAAAGGGGCTATATGTAAGAATCAGAAATTGCTTGTTCACAGCGACACCTGTGGCCGCAATGTCAACGAAAGTCAGCGTCCTGTTGCTCGCGCTCGCGCTTGTGCTCGCGCTACATTGACATGAACGAGCACCGGTCTAAACAGTGAGGCGACACACGTCAGCTAACACACAATATCACTCTATATTTCACCTGCTTGGCAGTAATGTTAGCTGACCAGACGAAGGTCTCTCCATGAATCAATGCTGATTCTAGTGTTGGCTTTTCCTGTCTCAGCCTGCCGACCGCGGAGGGAACGGGGGGGGGGGAGACACCGACACCCGGTCGGGACGATAACGTAACTCGCTCCGGAGCCCCGTCACTTCAGACACGGGAAACCTCTGTTGGTCTGGAGGAGCTGCAGCATTTATTTCTGCGAAAAACGTCCACTACACATTCACTAGATATTCTCAGAGCTAAACTAACTCTTCTGCAGTGTGCGCGAGTGCACGTGGAGTTGGAGCGAGCCGAGCGGGTGAGAACGAGCGCGGTGTGCAAGCAGGCAGCAGGCAGCAGGAGCAGCGCGTACCCACACGCGAGCGCGCATAGGATTCCGGCCCGTTATGATTTATGCGCGTGATAAGTTACAAATAGTCCCTTTAACTCTCACCAGTTTGCACCCAGACAGCTCCTCAAGCAGAGCCATCAGTATTCGGCCATCCTGAATGTCCATGAACAGGTTGTACACTTCAACTGGAGGATCACGCTGGAAATAACAAATCGTAAACCTTATTGGCGATTGCATTTATGAGCTGAGGTATAATGTTACAGTTAAGCTGTATTGATTTGTGCCTTACTCTTCGCAGAAACACATTCATCCATTTGGTGAAGGTTCTCCTCTGCACTGCTTCCCTCTCATCTGGGAAGAGAGAAAAAGGGTACTTTGCACTGAAAATACTGCAGTTTTCCAATAGAACACTGTTTTTAGGGCTGTCAAAGTTAACGCGGTAAGAACTTAACGCAAATTTGTTTTAACGCCACTAATTTCTTTAAACATAAGACATAAGGAATTCATTAGTTCCAACCATGTCATACTAGCTTGTCGCGAAGGAGGCTAAATAACGCTTCAAATTCATGCTAAATTTTGGCGAGGAAAAACTGTCATGGCCATTTTCAAAGGGTTCCCTTGACCTCTGACCTCAAGATATGTGAATGGAAATGGGTTCTATGGGTACCCACGAGTCTCCCCTTTACAGACATGCCCACTTTATGATAATCACATGCAGTTCGGGGCAAGTCATAGTCAAGTCAGCACACTGACAGCTGTTGTTGCCTGTTGGGCTTGAGTTTGCCATGTTACGATTTGAGCATATTTTTTATGCTAAATGCAGTACCTGTGAGGGCTTCTGGACAATATTTGTCATTATTTCGTGTTGTTAATTGATTTCCAATAATAAATATATACATACATTTGTATAAAGCAAGCATATTTGCCCACTCCCATGTTGATAAGAGTATTAAATACTTGACAAATCTCCCTTTAAGGTACATATTGAACAGATAAAAAATGTGTGATTCATTTGTGATTAACTATGGACAATCATGCAATTAATCTCGATTAAATATTTTAATCGATTGACAGCCCTAATATTTTACATGCAACACATGAGTATTTTGGAGGCAAATCATCAACAAGTGAAAAAAAGTGTGTATGACTGGGCAATCAGATGACAAATACCTGGAACATAACTATGAGGAAATTCAGTTAAGGAAGGAAGGAAGTTTTTCTTGTTTATACAGTGATGTAACATACTATTATCACACAGTGGGTCAGTCTTAACTATCAGCATGAGACAGCATTTCTTGTCACAGTACCTTGAGGCTGCTGCACACGTCCATCACTGATCTCTCCCACTGACTTCTTCTGTGAACCCCGATTGACCTTGTCCTGCATTCTCATTTAACTCCACTTGTCACACGGCTACTTATGATCCATTGTGGAGATAAAAAGAGAGAACGATTCAAAATGTCAGGCACTTGGAGCAATTAGAGGTGCTCTGAGGTTTCCTTAAAGAATGAGGGTGAAGAAAAGGCAAAGTGAGGCGGTGCGTCTTGCCTGAACACGCTCCGAAGTGTTTATCAGCTCCACGCTTCTACTCCCCCCTGACACAACTCAAACTTGAATCCTATTGGCAGGCTGCGGTACATAAAAATGTGTGGAGGCAGTAACATAACGCCCTAACAGTTAAAATGAAGGAATCAGCTGGAATCATTGTGTTAGGTTCCAGGTGGCATGGTTTTTCCTACAGAGGCCTGTAATAAATCTTTCTTGTTCTCATAACATGGTTGATTGACATAAGCATGTTCAGCTCAGACGCAAGGATTGAAAAGTCTGGCTTTCATAACAGGAATGAGCAGATGTAGCCACATTTTTTACTTAGGTTATTTTACAGTATTTGCACGTAAAAAAAACAGCTTGTTCTATCTGTAGAGATGGTTTGAGAGCAGAAGCAAGTGGACTTTTATTTATTCATTATTTCAGTTAAAGGTGCTATTGATAACATTCAGCCGCTAGATGTCGAATTCTCCCTCCCCCGCTCCATTGCATTTACTTCACAAAAAGTCATTTGCCAGGCACTTATCATCAATCACCATTTATCCGTTTTTTTCACACTAACTGACAACCCAGCGATACCACATACCAACGTCGTTATACTATTGGCTCATTGTTAGAAGTGGGAACCAGACGTCAGATATCTTCCAGAGATAAACAAAACATTAATTTTGGACCACCAAAACTTTACAAATTATGAATTCACAATCATAATATTTTTTTTCAGGAAATGCCATACTTTTATTCGGCACCTTTCTAAAAGCTCTATGGAGGTATTATTATATTTTTTTCAAATATTTGTCTGCATAAAAATGTTATCAATAAGACCTTTTAAATATGGAACTGGAACTCTTTTTAGACTTGCACCCCATCTAGGCCTCATCACCAACAGCTGATGTCACAAACATATACCAGACTACAGTAAAGCCTTTCAGGCATTTCATTCCTTAAAGATAGTGGCTATGTTCTAACTCACATACTTTTTTCTATTTACTTTTAGTACATATTGCAGCTGCCCTTACAAAGTATGTACTGTTGGATGCAGTATGCATAAAATTGGGACATACTATCATAACATTGAGCCTTGAACTTTGACCCTCTTGCTCATTTATCCGCTGTGGAGAGGGTTGTGGGTCAGAAAAGCATGCTGGCTTGCATACTGCAAAATGAGACTGGATGTAGTAGGTCATCCTGGTATTTTTGGCATACTGCATTTGACATACTATATTGGAATATACTAAATATTTTTCTGGCAAACTAAATAGTATGGTAGTGTGGGTATTGCAACGCACAGAGTGACAGTAAACGATGACAGGGAATGAGAGGAGAGAAAGATGGGGTAAACCTTTGAAACAAAGGTCCTCGGAGAGATGTAAACTGGGGACATTGCGGTTCACGGTCGGCGCCTTAAGCAGGCATTTAGACCTAAAACAGCCCTGTGTTAAAACAGCTCAGAGGGCTGCGTTGGTGAGGTGTGTTGTGTAAGGCAGTGGCTTTCAAAGTAGGGTCCGGGGACCCAGTGGCTCCCCAGCACAAAGGGGAATAATTTATTTTCACTATAATTCCATCCATAAGTAACACAGTGACAAAATGTGTGACTATTTTGATCATGGGTTTCATACACTTTATGTAATAAAACATCTAAAAGCAAAAATCCTATCAGATGGGGGACCCTGGGAAAAAGTCTTATAAAATAGAATGCTGCAGGGATGACATGTTTTTGTAGGCCAACCAGGAAGTTAGCATCGCACAGGTTCCCTCGACAAAAGAAGAATCCCAGTGGGTTTTGGATTATTGCAAAAAATAAACGTTTATGATACTTGCAAGTTTTGTTCAGCAAGATAATCTTCAGAAATAAAGACCACTTCTATGATTTCTGAAGCGTAAATGCAATCGCCAGAAGTAAAAAGCTAACGTTAAGCTATAAACGAACTACAGCAAGTTAGCATGACTTCACGTCACCACCACTAAGCTAAAGGCGGACGAGTTGGCGTGATGACGTTAGTCTTCTCATTTAGCCACTTGTTAGCAACCGCCTTTTTAAGACACGTAAAAGCTTCAAAATTCATGACTGGGGTATTTACTGACGTATTTTATGTCGTACAACAAAATCGCGTATTAAGCAGACCTTATTTCAGGCCAAAAAACAAAAAACATTAAAAAAATCCATTGACTTTGAGATGAGGGAACTGGAAGTGCAAAAATGCCAAATAATTTCTGGGTGTTAGGACTCATTCCTGTAGCACTATAAGGGTCCGTGGACTAATTTGTGACAATTTAGGGGTCCTTGACGTGAAAAAGTTTGGGAACCACTAGTATAAGGTGCTGGGGAGACAATAAAATACAATCTAGGAATTCCAGTTGGAGTAACAAATGAATGTGTTTAAAGGTTTATCAGACGCAAAAACACTACAACAGTTTATAATAGTATTCGCAGAGAGGATATTATAACCCTGAAAAGTTGTCATGACTGCAGTTATTTTATTTTTAGTCTTTACAATCACAAGGTAAACAGAAATGGATGATGCCGCATTTCTGCGAAACTTGAGCCTGGTTCAACTTTTTTTGCCAGGGCCATTGACATTTCATTTTGAAAAATGTATGACATGTAATGGGCTCACTTTATAAAATAAAACATTTATTAAACTAGCACACAGGGGAGTTTAAGAATATCTTAAGAATATCTGTGGGAACCTAAACCCTCACTTAGGATCTTAATGTGATTCAATGTAATGTGTAGAACATGCTGAAATGCAGCCCAGCTTTTTTGCAGTGACCTACATTTTATTACAGTTCTGCAGTTTTCCTCACTCGACCTCAGCAGGGACCTTCAGCGCATGTTTAATGAGTGAAATCTTCCATCAGTGGGCAGAATCACTCATGAGAAACTTGTAGTTGAAGAGCTGAATTGATTTTTTTACAAAGTCTTGTCAATCTTACTTCTACAGTTTCAATAAATTCCATAAAGGTATTTAATGTACCAGAATATATATTTTTATGAAGATAAACTTCATGGGAGTTTGTGTGATTTACCAGTGAATAAAAATATTAAAAGCAGGCTGTGGGTTTAAACTGAAGCCATGTTTTTATTTTTTAAAGTTGATTAATAACAAAGTTGTTGAAGCAGTGTGTTCCTTGACTTTTTTTGTGTGTAAAGAAATTATGTTATTGTGACAGTTGACAGTGCTTGACAGGAAGAGCTTCCCCTGCTTCAAACAATATCTACCTGTCAGCTTTTACTCTACCTGCCTCAAGAAAGGTGATGGCCACAGAGCGAGACCATCACCACCGTGGAAAGCAGGAGTCTGTCTGTCCAAGGAACATCGCACGTGAAGCTCCTGAGCCTCCAGAAGTCACGCCTTTTCATTCTTTGAGTTGCTTTCTGCAGCCTTGTTGTGCCCACAAGCAATGGTCCTTGCGAGGAGCAGCTTTACA
Organism: Sebastolobus alascanus; assembly: GCA_916701645.2. Taxonomy (NCBI): domain Eukaryota; kingdom Metazoa; phylum Chordata; class Actinopteri; order Perciformes; family Sebastidae; genus Sebastolobus; species Sebastolobus alascanus. The sequence goes on along the minus strand of CAKAOJ020000606.1, from coordinate 39,944 downwards.
AGGCTGCAAAGACATGAAAACATGAAAATGTAGATGATGATGATGTCATGCACACATATTCACATTTCTAATATTACCTCAAAATATATCCAACAGTGGCTACAACAAACAGAATTTAGAAATCTAAATGTGGACAAACTGCATAACACCCAAATCCAAGTCCATGTATATTCGTATTTTTATTAAAACATAGACACATTAAAATGTAGAGGATTCCCAACGACTCAACAATCCAATCATGTCAACATTCTGAAAACTTGATCATACATTTTGGCAAACGCAAGAAGCCCCTGAAGACGACAGCGCACCTGGCCTGCTAGCTGAAACATGAGTACTACAAATACTAAAGTGGGATTATGGAAAGCATAATAAAAAAAATTAGAAGTGTCTCAACATGTCTCTTTTCCAACCGGGACACTGACCACCATTGTGTGACTAAAATCATACACTTCCTGCCTATTAAAACTAGTCAGTCCAACCAGGTTTTTCTGGTAGTAAAACAGGGAGCACATTCTCTTGTAAAGGACTTAAGAGCCCTTTACAAGAGAATCTGCCTACCCCAGCTTTAAGAAGCTGGGGTAGGCAGATTGGAGCAAATATGATTAAAAAAAGTTGTTTTTATAAAACGGTCACTATATCCTAGCAGTAGAGCATGAGACAGGTTATCTGAAAAAAATCATGTGCCTCTGTGTCCTCCGGTGCTCCTAAGAGCATCTACAAAATTTCACAGACGGGAGGAAAACAACCAATCAGAGCTAAGCTGGAGCCTTGCCATCTCTGAGCAGCTGTCAATCACTCGCAAACTTCGACTAAACGGTCAAACTAGGCAGCGCTGATCAAATATGAATCAATATTCTGTTACTGTAATGCCTATTTCTCACATAAAATGTTTTCAGAAACATATTTTAGTGTACCTTTTAACTGTAAAAATAGGAAGTTTGTGACCCGGCCGCCATGTTGAGATCGGTTTAGGAAATACCAAGCACCGCCTACCAGCCGGAGCAAACTTTCTCATTTTACAGCTAAACACTACACTACAAGATGTTTTTGAAAACATGTTTCACAAGAAATAGGCATTAAAGTAAGATACAGTAAGAATATTAATTCATATTTTATCAGCACTGCCTAGTTTGACCGTTTGATCGGAGTTTGTGAGTGATTGACAGCTCCCTCCGTTGAATGAACAGCCAATAGAAACGCTCTCTCTCTCTGAAATGACCTGTGATTGGCCAAAGTCTCCCATCACAAGCTAGACTTTTTAAAGCCTGAAAACAGAGCCATGAGGAGGTGCAGAAGTCTAGTATTTCTCTCACAACACTTGAATTACAATATGCTGAAAGGTTATTATGGATATTTTTCCAAATGATGCCGGAAATATTCTGCCTACTGCCGCTTAAACTGGTTCCAAATGTTTTTTTGCCTTCATGATGGATCACCCACAATGTCACTACCAAGGAGCATTGAGGCCAGTACCTAGTCCTGGGAGTCACCACGCAGGATACAGAGGGCGACAGACTCATTTCCTCCCCATGATGAAGCTAGGAGCCTCGGCATCATCGTCAGCCTCTCTCTCCTCCTCTTTGTCTTCTTCACTGCTGTCAGAGCTCTTGTCGGCGTCGTCTTCTTTCTTGTTTTTGGACTCTAGTTTCGCCTTCTTTCCCATCAGCTTTTTCTGCTTCAGCTTTTCCCGCTTCCTCCTGCGCTTTGCCGTTCTGTCATCAGCTGCCTGTTTGTTTTCCTCCACCTTATCCAGATAGTCCTGGTCCTCGTTCTGCTTGTCTGCTATCTTGTCCAGAAAGTCCTGCCTCTGGTACTCTCTGCGTCGGAGGTGCCGGTAAACATGGAACTCCCCACTGCCCGCACCGGCGCTGGAGCCCATCACATCTCGGACGAACTCCGGGGGAGCCCGCGGGTTCCATTCTTTCGGCCGGTCCGGGATAGGAGCGAGTTTATCCGGGTTCCGCATTAATCTCTCCAACTTCAGACGCTGTTCCTCCGCCGGAGTTTTGGCGATTATTAGAGGCTGAGCCTCCTTTCCTCCGGATTTACCCGGCTTGTTATTCTTTTGCGTGTGCGCCGCCATCTTTCAAAAACGCTGCTGTCTTCTTCCTCATTAAATTAGTCGACCCGGAAGTAGTTCTTGAGGACTTCTGTTACCGGAAATAGTTATTTTACTTTTTTTCTTCGTTTTTTAAATATTTAAATAAAGAAAATACAAAACAGATTAGGTATGTGATGGTGGCTGTAATGTTTTTATTTTATTTTTTATTAAATCGTCACTTTGACTCATTCCTTGTGTAACTAATATAATTGGCGCGTTTCTGTACCAATGGCAAAGCTTATTAGAAATTGTTTGGGCTCAGCTGTCCAATCAAGGTTCACGTCCCGCCCCTGCACGCAAGCGTCGTCAACACCCTTAACGTCAGTCAGAGTGACTGGTGGTTTTACTCCGGCTTGTTCAGAAGCAGGTTAGACAATTTCTACGCATTTTTTTCTGTCCTCACTCAAAGACAGAACTTACCAAAGACCATGAACAGTTTAATTAGAGCTACTGCGAAGTGTCTGCGGACGGGAGCGCAGGTCTATCTGCCCAGACAGGCCGACGGACGCGTGTTGTCGGCCTCGGCCCGGTTCCTGTGCGCGGCAGCGGACTTCCAAAAAGACCTTGGTGAGATGGTGAAGAAGGACAAAGTGGTGGTGTTTATAAAGGGAACGCCGTCACAGCCCATGTGTGGCTTCAGTAATGCCGTGGTTCAGATCCTCCGGATGCATGGGGTGGACGACTATGCTGCGTACAACGTACTAGAGGACTCCGAGCTCAGAGAAGGTCAGTAAACTGAGATAACCCCATAACATGATAGCAACAAGTTGTCACCTCGAAATCTAACTTGTAGCTAAACTTCTTCATAATTGACAGTGGACGTGTTGCTGTCGTAGACAATTTGCGTGTAATTGATGCGATCTGTCTCTATCAGCTGTCCTGAAAAGTTTTATTTTATTGGCACATTCAACCATACATATCAGCCTTTTGTCAACGGCCCTGTCTAACTAGTTTTGAGATTTCCAAGTGTTAAGTTTTTATCAGTGCTCTGCAGCAGCACCAAAGGGTGTGGTTCTTTTTAGTCGAACATAACACCATCAATATAGACATGTGTCTTTTACAGCTTATCCAGCCATAACTTGAACCTTTTCTGTTTTAAACAATGACAGCACATATGTTAAGAAACAAGGAAATGATTTTTCTCATTACATTGGCACTGCCCTTTAATGGGATTTTGTTCATTGAGGCTTATGATTCAACAGCAATGTAATGATGACCTGTTCACCCAGAATCCAGTTGATGTGGGGTTTAAAGTGGGGCAGGGCATGATATTCAATTTTTTTCTGCAACACTTAAAGACCTCAATACAGACATTTTACTTTATTATACGTACAGTAGTTGAAACTGAAAATGAGATGAGTCTGTTAGGAATACTTACAATAAACACAATTAGGTGTCCCACAATGCATTGTTGTAGTGCTTCTGAGAGTGTTGTGTATACTGCAATCACACTAGGTGGGCAAAATGGGAAGAACAGGAAAACACCTCTTATTCTGACTTGGGAGTGTTCAAGCATTATTCCAGGGTGGTTATATATAGCCTAAATTAGCTACTTTTGTTGTGTTATTTATTTGTAGCAGCTTGATACCAAGTAAAACCAAAACTCAGCCAAAAGCTGAGAATTTTTGGACACTTGGTGTAAAACGGCTTATTCTTTAAGTCAACTGCTGTCGATACAGTAGTTTAAAACATTAAAAAGCATTTCAGGAGTGTTTTATTAAAGGGGAACACCACCTAAATTAAGAATTCCAATATGTTATTTCCATAACCTAAAGTTCAATCAGTATTTGTGAACATGAGCTCCCCTCTCTCAAAGCCAGAAACCAGAGAAGTAAGTCTCAAACTTGTGATGTATTGACCACACCTGGAGCTGCTCCATAGACAATGAAGAGAGTGCTCTAGGATGACGTATTTTTGTAGGCCAACCAGGAAGTTGCATCGCCCTGGTTACCTCAACAAAAAGCCAATGGGATTTTTCCATTGGCTGTTGGATTATTGCAGAAAATAAGGTCTGTGACAAACAAACATTTATGATACTTACACGTTTTGTTCAGAAAGATAATCTTCACAAATGAACACCACTTTTATGATTTTTGAAGCGTGAATGCAATCAGCAGAAGTAAAAAGCTAACGTTAGGCTATAATAAACAAACTACACCACGGTCACATGAGTATACACAACGAGGCTGTAAAGGAAAACGATTCGTCGTGATGACGTTTAGTAGTCTCATGTCACTCTAGCCACTTGTTTTTTAGACATATAAAGGCTTCAAAATTCACAAGTGGGGTATTTACTGACATATTTTATGTTGTAGAACAAAACATTAAAATCTCTTCTCTAACCATAGACCTTATTTCAGGCATCTAACTAAAAACCCATTCAAAAAACCCATTGACTTCCAGACGAGGGAACCGGGAGTGCTAAAATGCTAACTCATTTCCGGGTTTTAGGACTCATCCTGTAGCACTCTATCAGAGACTGATTTCATGGAGACCACAGAATGTCTGTTTTCTTTTTTTATACCCAAATGAGCTTTATTATATTGTAGTGTTCTCAGTGGTGAAACAGAAAATGTCCCCATATACTCAGAACGTTCCCCTGGGAACGTTCACTGCCCATGCTAACTGCTCAGTTCTTCTGTGTACAACATACCAACCACCAACATACCAACTGTTACTGAGGGGTGAATCCACAATGCATCACTTTCTGCTGGCCAGCAATCCCTGGGTGATAAGAACAGGACATGTAACTGTATTTTAAACTGAAATGTACATGCATTAAATTGTCATGTTAGTACTCCTCCCATGATTCTCTCTAGCCAGACACCTGATACAGTATTGGTTTTAGGTTATTTCTGACACCAACGGCATCTACCTTCCACAGGAGTCAAGGTCTTCTCCAACTGGCCCACGATCCCTCAGGTGTACTTCAGCGGCGAGTTTGTGGGGGGCTGCGACATCCTGCTCCAGATGCACCAGAACGGAGACCTGGTGGAGGAGTTGAAGAAGCTGGGCATCAGCTCGGCACTGCTGGAGGCTGAGAAAGAATCTAAGTGAAGAAGATGAACTTCAAACAGCTGACAAGACAAGAGGACACATTTATTTGGATTAATAAATCAACTCTCCAGGCAGTCATGGGTAAAATTGACTCATCTTTCTGGCTAATAAGGCACAGCAAGAGCACAGATGAAAATAAGCAGTTCTGGTGGTAGCACTGTATCTTAAGTCACCGATCATGTACCTGACAGGTGAGGACTGTGTCTTCACAGGAATCCAAAATCACTCTCTACCCACATTTCTCATCTTTTTCTTTAAAGGCACTTATTTTTTGGGCCATTTCGGGGCACCGGGAACAAGTTGGAAACACAACAAATGGCATATTATCAAATTTTAATTTCATATAGCAACATTAGCACTCATTTGAAGTCATGTTTCTGGACACCTGATGCAGTTACAACCTCTCAAAACTCTCCTTCCAGCTCTGTTTTGGTCTCCATCAGCCCCAGAGAAAAAATATCTTAAAAATATCAGCTCTTTAGCTGCTAAAGACTCCACTATATTAACCAGCTAGTTGCTAACTGTGTCTATCTGCCATCTGGTGCTGGGCAGGTAGCATACATATCTGTGCCTTTTTGATGATGACGACAGCTGCCAGCTGCAGCCAAAGACGAACCAAAACAGTCAATTTTGGGGCCCAAAAAAAACAAAACAATGAGCTGAAAGATGCTATAATTAAAGCTTTATATGGCTGAAGGAAACTGCAGAGTGGGTTTCTCACTAGGAGCCACCTCTTTCACATTACACACAGTTATTTTATTAATTTTATTTGTAATTATAGCAGCTTTAATATTTCCCTCACTTAACACATGGAGGAAAACGTTTTGTCTTTGCCCTCTATTTCCTACGTTTTGCATACTTTTCTATCATATCGTGAGTCACCAAATTCAAATACTTAAAAAATATTGTAAAACACATTAAAAATCCACACCAGCAGTTGTTGAAATCACAGGCTTTTTGTGATGAATACCGTAATGACCGTCCAACTACAACCTCACTGTTAGAGACATCATTTCACATCGAGGTTGGACTTCTACTGCCAGAGGGAGACTGTCATGTTCCCTCCCTGTGCTTTCATTAGCTTACACATGAAGAATGCTGGCAGACCTCTATCATCTTGCCCTATAAACGCTCTGCTGCCCCAACTGTCCACCTTCTTTTTAGACCAAATGAGCCTCAGGGTGCACCATAACTAAGTTAAAATCTTTATAACGCAGCTTGGGTCCCAACAGGAAAAGATGTCATCATACTCGGAACCTTCCAAATGCACTGCCTGTAACTAGTTTACTAGAAGGAAGAACAAAGAGGGGGCAATACTGATGTTTATATGCTAGGGATTACTAAAGCTGGTGTGGGTTCATAATAATAAAAATATGTTGTAGTTTAATATCTGGCCAATTGCATCTCCTTTTGTAGTGGAGGTGACTACAGTCATAGACCACACCTGACCTCACTGACCTCCACATGCACTGTCAATCTGACTGATAGAAGCACCACCATCGTCCCCTATTTGTTCTTCCAAACAAAATGTGTCCCCTCTTGTTTTAACGTCTCCACCCGCTGAAACGCAACAAACACACCATGATACCTTTTCTCTTTTTCCTGAAGGCGACTGATATACATCACAAACCGAAGCAGTTACATTAAAAGTTTGTTGCGTCTGTCCGAGTCTGTGGTATTTGTTAATTTATCACTGAAGGAAAAGAGTGTCTTTATTTTTTGGAGGAGTGTTTTGTTTTGAGTTGTCTCACTGAGCCTAAGAACCCCTGTCATGTATCGATCCTAGATGTTCCTCCTGCTGCACACAGTTGTATTATCAAAGCAATGGTCATGTAGTACACTGTAACATATTGTACATTGAAAGCATATATTATTAAATGTATTTTAGCTGCATGTAAACCCTGCACCAGTTAAATATTTTAAGACACAAATAACAAGCGACCAGGATTTTTGTGTGTTTGTGTGTGTGTGTGTGTGGGGGGGGGGGGGGGGTAAGTTGATGAGCTTTTTCAAAGCTGATCTTTTGGCACGTTGATGTTGGTCTGCACCATCTGCTGTTCAGTTAAACTCAATCTGCTCTCTCGAACGGTGGCCTAGCCAGCTCTTCAGTGTTTTTTGTCCCCCATAGGGAAAATATCCAGATAAAGGTGCTAAGCTCTGTGTGCCCTTTGGTTTTGCTGACACCTGTCCTATAATTTTCAGGCTCAATTAGTACAACAGGCTATAATACGACGGATCATGTTCATCATTATCCATCCATAATTAGAAAATATATCTAGGCCTGCAAATTCCTGTTGTTTTCACTGTAGACCTGTCAATGATTATTTTTTCCAATTTACCCATCTGTGCCTCGAACTGAAATTTTTAATTTTCCTTTGGTGGAAGTCTTCTCTGGGAGAAAAGATATTTTCAAAATCGGTCCAACCGTTTGGCAGTGAGGTGAGGTTTTTCTCATCATACTATATCTAGTCTTTGGGCACATGGGACTGTTTTTGCAATAGGAAAAAAAAACGGTAGTCTCATGTGCCCAAAGACTAGATATGATATGATAAGAAAACGGCTGTATGTATCTCATAAACTACAAGGAGCACAATCAAGTATTTGGTATCTGAAATCATAACAAGATGAATATCAAAGATAATCACACATGCAGCTTAAAGAAAAATCATATGGAAAATATTAAATAAACACCTTGTTAGCATTTTTCCTTATTTTTCAAAAATCCTGATTTTTACTAATAAATATTAATTCACGTGATCTTAAAATTTCAAAGTTGTGCTGCAACAAAACCAACGTGAGGATAGGATGCTCAGTTAGCTCACCTGGTAGAGCGGACTCTCCATGTAATAAGGTTTATCAGGGTCGCCGGAGGTTCGAATTCGACCCGCTGACCTTTCCTCCGTGTCATCCTCTCTCTCCGACAACTGTCACTGCCTCTGTCAAATCATGGTAAGAACAGCCAAAAAGTAAAGAAAACATAGATGAACAGAAATGTAGAAATTAAAGTGGCAGTAGGCAACAATTTTTTGGCATAATTTGGCAAAAATTCCATAATAACCTTTCAGCATATTCTAATTCAAATGTTCTGAGAGAAAACGACTTCTGTACCTCCTCATGGCTCTGTTTTCAGGATTAAGAAAAATCTAGCCTGTGATGGCAGATTTTGACCGATCACAGGTCATTTCAGAGAGAGAGAGCGTTCCTATTGGCTGTGCTCTAGTCATGTGACCAGAACTTGGCTTCCTTCAACAGATTTTACAATGGCAGCCGCGTCACAAACTTTCTCATTTTACAGCTAAACAGTGCACTATAAGATGATTCTGAGAACATTTGAGGCGAGAAATAGGCATTACAGAAACATAATATTGATTCATATTTGATCAGCGCGGCCTAGTTTGACCGTTTGGTCGGAGTTCGCAAGTGATTGACAGCCGGCTCTCATAGACGGCAGCTGGACAGCGGACCTTGTTTTCCTCCGGTAAGTGGAATCCTTCAGATGCCGTTAGGAGCACCGGAGGACACAGTAGGACACAGAGGAACATGATTTTTTTCAGGTTACCTGTTTCATGTACTACTGTCACGATATAGCGGCCGTTTTCTAAAAATATTTTTTTTAAATCATATTTGCGCTAATCTCGCATACTGCAGCTTTAAATAACATTAAGTTTATTATATCCTAGGTATCCTATAAGGTTTGGGTGGTAAGATGGCACCAGCGTGTGTGTGGCCGACCGTCTGCTGCTGTCAGTTGTGTTTCTGTTTCTGCGGTTTCTGTCGCTTGTCACTAATAATGCCGACTCTCTGCTGGTCTATGATCGCCAAGCGCTCCTTACTATCCGACTTGCCAATGGAAAAAATATTAAAGTTCGACTTCAGGGGACATAGAACTCCTCTTCTCCCGTTCCTGTCGGGGATACCTGCTGACCTCCTCCGCGCTCCCGGAGGAGAAGCCGAGGCAAGCGTGGAGGGCTGCTGGTGAAAATGAAGTATTTTGTGGCAGTGTCCCCCGGATGTATTCCTCAAGCCTTTTCAGTGGATTACGGATCGGATCCACGCCATTTTGCTTCCTGGCGTTTTCTGGATCATGTATACACCTGGCTGGTACTTGCCGGCGCAGATGAGGGGACCAGGATCCCCCTCCTTCGCACCCCTCCGATACGCAGAGGTGGGGTGAATCCCCACAACCTTCGGCCGCTGGGTCGGGCACCCCGGACGGCTCGTCTCCTACCAGGATGGCCCAGGTGAATGCTAGATCACTAGTGAACAAGACATTTATTCTGGATGACTTCTTCTCTTCCCGTGGTCTGGATTTTCTGTGCGTGACGGAAACCTGGCTCGGTGTCGGTGAGTTAAGCTCCTTCTCCGAACTTTTGCCGGCGGATTGTACATATTTTAACTCTCCGAGGACTGCTGGACGAGGAGGGGGAGTAGCGACTATTTTTAAGAAACGTTTTAACTGTCGGCAGCTATCTCCAGACTCTTACTCCAGCTTTGAACTGAACATGTTTGTGTTGGATCAATCTCACCCAGTACTGTGCGCTGTGATTTACCGACCAACTAAATATATCAAGGACTTTATCGATGACTTTTCTGATTTCTTAGCCGGTCTCATGCCAAAATATGACAGGGTTTTAATCGTTGGAGATTTTAATATACATGTCTGCTGTTCCACTAAGCCACTGGCTAAAGACTTTCTTGATCTTATTGACTCTTTTAATCTTGAACAGCCTGTGACAGGCCCCACACAGGACCATGAGCATACACTGGATCTTGTTTTATCATTTGGTTTACCTGTTCTTAACATGGAAGTGTGTGATGCAGTGGGTTTGGGTTAGGGTTAGGGTTACAGTTAGGGTTCTCAGATCACATGCCTATTTTATTTGATATCTCCCTCCCCTGTCTAACACCTAAACCGTGTGCTCCTCCCCGTAAGCGTCGTATTATTAACCCTTCTACTGTTGTTCAGTTTTGTCTCTGATGCCTCTGAGACTCATTCTGAGAGTCCTCTTAAAACTGAGGAGTTGACCTCACTATTTAACTCCACCTGCAAAAGCATCTTGGATGCTGTTGCTCCTTTTAAAATGATGAGGTCAAAACCTAAATGTGAACCCTGGCTAAATGACACCACTCGTGCTGCCAGACAACAATGTAGGAGAGCTGACTGCTGGTGGAAAAAAAGATAAACTCCAGGTATCTTTTGACATTTTAAGGGAAAGCTGGTGCAGATACCAGAAAATTAAAATTCAGCGAATTCAGTATTTCTCTCGTATTATTTTAAATAATTGTCACAAACCTTGTGTTCTTTTTATCACCATCTTGTTCTTAATACTCCCCAACCTGATTGTTTTGATGCCTCCTCAGAAACCTGTCAAATTTCTCAAGTTTTTTTGTGGACAAGATTGAGACCATTAGGACACACATCTCTCTTCCTTTGCATGACCCTTCTATCACCTTCACCTGCTCTGCTGTTTTTAACCAGTTTGAGCTTGTGTCACTTACTTCCCTAAAGCAAATAATCGATCATCTAAAACCTTCAGCCTGTCCCACAGATATTGTCCCCCCTCGCTTTTTTAAAGAGGTTTTTGACGCCATTGGACCAACCATCCAGGCAATCATTAACAGTAGCCTGGCCTCTGATGTAGTTCCAGCTCATTTTAAACATGCTGTTGTGCAGCCACTTTTAAAAAACAAAAAACAACTTGGACTCCTCAGTCTTCTCCAATTTTAGACCAATTTCCAAACTCCCCTTTCTTTCTAAAGTCTTGGAGATAGCTTTTTTTATTCAACTTCAAACTTTTTTAGACACAAATGGCATTCTTGAGGTGTTCCAATCTTGTTTTAAAGCACATCACAGCACTGAAACTGCACTTTTAAAGGTTTTTAATGATCTTTTATTAACTGCTGATTCTGGCGATTCAGCCATTCTTATGCTTTTAGATCTCACAGCTGCTTTTGAAACAGTGGACCACAAAATTTTAATTTCTCGTCTGGAGCACTGTGTTGGTTTTAAAGGTACTGTTCTTAAATGGTTCAAGTCTTACCTGGCTGACCGTAGTTGTTCTGTATGTCTTGGGGATTTTACATCCTCCTCATCCCCTCTCCCATGTGGAGTCCCCCAAGGCTCTATACTTGGTCAGATTTTATTTTCCTTATACATGCTTCCCCTGGGGTCCATTATTAGAAAGTATGGAATATCCTTCCACTTCTATGCGGACGACACACAGCTGTACCTGCCCTTCAAAAAGAATAACTCAAACTCTTTGGGCACATTGCTAGCGTGTCTCAAAGACATCAAAGACTGGATGGCTTTACATTTTCTCAAGCTCAATGAGAACAAACAGAAGTTATTATTTTTGGACACAATGGAGGCAGAAACGACCCCATGGACCTTTCCCCCCTTGAACCTTTTCTTCGATTATTGTAATTCACTTTATGTTGGTGTTAGCCAAGCCTCTTTGTCTTGCCTTCAGCTTGTTCAGAACGCGGCAGCTCGTCTTTTTACTGGTACACGTAAACGTGAGCACATCTTCCCGATTCTGGCTTCTCTTCACCGGCTCCCTGTGCGTTTTAGGATTGATTTTAAGATTTTATTATTAACATATAAATCGTTAAATGGGCAAGCTCCACCTTATCTCTCAGACCTTTTAAAACCACATCTTTTATCAAGGACGCTCAGATCCACTGACCAGTTGCTTCTGACTGTCCCGAGGTCTAGGTTGAAGCTCAGGGGTGACCGAGCCTTTTCAGTTGCAGCTCCAAAGCTCTGGAACGCTCTGCCTCACAGGTTCGGCTGTTGCCCACACTGCCTGTTTTTAAATCAAACCTCAAACGCACTTTTGTTCCTTGGCTTTTGGCTCGGCATGAGAGTTGACTATTTTAATCCTGTTTCATCTCCTATTGGTCTTAATGCTTTTATTATTTTAATGTCCTGTTGGTTTTAAGTTGGTCTTAGTATTTTATTGTGTTGTTTTTATGTTTTTATGTTTAACTGTACAGCACTTTGGTCAACTTTTGTTGTTTTTAAATGTGCTTTATAAATAAATTTGGATTTGGATTATTTATTTATTTCAATATTTATTTATTTCATTTATTTCCATATATCTTTCAGCATGTATTTATTTCTGTATTTATTAATTTATTCTTGTATTTATTAATAAATGTATCTATGCAATTTTCTTTTTTATTTATTCAATTATATTTATTATTTTATTAATTTATTCTTGTATTTATTTATACATATATTTATGCAATTTTCTTTTCTTTTTATTTATTTAATTATTTATTTCAGCATCAGCATCAGCATCAACAACAAAATACACGTGAAGATGGGACGCTCAGTTAGCTCACCTGGTAGAGCAGGCGCTCCATGTATCAAGGCAGCGGCCGGGGGTTATTATAAACTTTTATATTTATTTATTTCAATATTTATTTATTTATTTCCATATGTACTTCAGCATGGGTTTATTCATTTTAATCTTATTTTTCCATGTATTTATTTTATTTATTTATTTGTATTTATTATTTTATTAATTTATTCTTGTATTTATTTATACATTTAATCTTGCAATTTTCTTTTCCTTTATTTGTATTATTATTTATTTCAGCATCAGCAACAAAATACGCGTGAAGGTCTAGGGTTCGAATCCCACCCGCTGACCTTTGCTCCATGTCATCCTCTCTCGCTCCTCAAATCAAGGTAAAAACAGCCAAAAATACAGAAAATGTAACTGAGCAATGACAAATACAAACAAATAAAATAACATATTAAATTTGATATGTCCTGTTTAATTATCAACTTTTATTTATATTTTTCAATATTTATTCATTTATTTTCATATATATTTCAGCATTTATTTATTCATTTATTTTTCCATGTATTTATTTCTGTATTATTCATTTAATCTTGTATTTATTTATACATTAATTTATGCAATTTTCTTTTCTTTTTTATTTATTCATTCATTTATTTCAACACCTATTTCTCTATTCTTTTTACTTAAAGCTGAAGTAGGCCAGATTGGAGCAAATATCATTAAAAAAAGTTATTTTTATAAAACGGTCGCTCTACCCTGACAGTAGTACATGAAACAGGTAACCTGGAAAAAATCACGTGCCTCTGTGTCCTCCTGTGTCCTCCGCTGTCCTCTGGTGCTAACGGCATCTGCAAGATTTTACAGACCGGAAGAAAACAAGCAGTAAGAACTGATCTGAGGTCTGCTGTGCATCGGCTGTCAATCACGCGCGAACTCAGACCAAACGGTTAAACTAGGCAGCGCTGATCAAATATGAATCAATATTATGTTACGTTAATGTCTATTTCTCGCCTCAAAAGTTTTCAGAATCATCTTGTAGTGTACGGTTGCTGTAAAATGAGAAAGTTTGTGACGCGGCAGCCATGGTGAAATCTGTTGAAGGAACGCCAAGTTCCGGTCACATGACCAGAGCACAGCCAATAGGAACGCTCTCTCTCTGAAATGACCTGTGATTGGTCAAAGTTTTCCATCACGGGCTAGTTTTTTTAAAGCCTGAAAACAGAGCCATGAGGAGGTGCAGAAGTCTAGTTATCTCTCAGAACACTTGAATTACAATATGCTGAAAGGTTATTATGGAATTTTTGCCCAATGATGACAAAAATATACTGCCTACTGCCACTTTAATGTATTTTTAAATGATGTACTTATTGACTGTTTTATGGTGTTTTTGTAAATCCCTTTTTAATTTGAACTATTTATTGATGGATTAATATTTCATTTGTAAATTCTTTTCATAATTCTTCTTTTTATTGCCCATTAAAATGTCAAATAATGAAATACTTTGTATTTTGTCCATTTATTCATAGATTAATAAATGAATTTGTAAACACATTTATTAATGCCTATTTGTATTGTACAATTAATAAATTAATTTGTAAACACATTTATTAATGCCTATTTTTATTGTACAATTAGTAATTAATCGATTAAATGCCCTATTACTATTTACGTGACTCTTGTGGTCCTCCATACCATTCCACTTAAAGCTTTAGTAGGCAACAGTTCTTTGGCATCATTGGGCAAAAGTTCCATAATAACCTTTCAGCATATTGTAATTCAAGTGTTCTGAGACAAAACTAGACTCCTGCACCTCCTCATGGCTCTGTTTTCAGGCTTTAAAAAGCCTGCTATAGCTCACCTGGTAGAGCAGGCCTCCCATGTACCAAGGTTAAGTCCTTACCGCAGCGGCCCAGGGTTCAAATCCGATCTGTGGCTGCATGTCAACCCCTCTCTCTCCCCCTTTCATTACTTGAAAGATTACCTGTTTAATCAAAAATGTTATTTTTATAAAACGGACGCTATATCCTGACAGTAGTACTACTGTCAGGATATAGCGTCCGTTTTATAAAAATAACTTTTTTAATCATATTTGCTCCAATCTCACCTACTTCAGCTTTAAGTGTCCAAGTAAGTCATGACAGCGACAGTGAGTGACATGCACAACACCAAGATCCTGAAACTGAAGCAGCTAAATGGAATTCAGCCATCATTTTATTATTCAAACCTGTGCTTTTCGTACTGTGAGATGTCAAAATGTTCTCTGTAATAAAAGGCAAAGTTATGACTGTTTCAATAGAGGTGCACAGGATAGAGGACCTCTATTGAAACAGAGAGGTATTCTGTGCACAGGATAGAGCAGTTCCATCTTTGCAAGGAGAACCTCAGAACATTTCTGATACAGCTGGGAAGATTATGTTCCCAATTAAAAAGCACCTGACCCATTCCTACCTTTTTAAATTCAAGAGTTTATGGTTAATTATCACATCTGGAAACTTGCAACCTCTTCAGCTGATGAGTTCAAAATCTGACATGAAATCTGGATTAAACTTGCTGGATAATGTGATGCAAATGACATCTAGCAGAGGTAACAGAGGAACTTTGTTGATTTTTTTTCTTACATCTTCCTTTGGAAAACCCAAGCTCATGGCTGATGATATCTGCATTTTCACTTGTGTTTAACTACAGTTTCCTGAATGAAGAAATTGCAGTGATGATCTCTAACATGTTTGAAAAAACCTTTTAATAAAAATATTATTTTACAAAATATAACTGCAACAGTTACAGTAAAACTACTGTAACTGTTGCAGTTACTGAGGTGGGGACAGACTATCTGCTTCTCCTCCATCATCATCTCTTTTTGCTATCCACAGTCCAGTAAAGCAGAAATACTGTTGAAAATAACTAACATTCAGGAGGCATGAAGGTCAGAGTTTCTGCAGGAAGCGTAGCACCAGGTCTCTCAGTGTGGTACGCAGCGGCTCATTGTTGTCGCAGACGATGTGTGTCCCGTCCTCCTCCAGCTGAATCAGTGTGTCCTCCGCCTGCAGGTGCAGAATGTGTCCATCCGCCGTCTCCTCCACTTTGACCTCTGTAATACCGTGCTGCAGGGGGGAGGAGGAGATAAATGCCCAATTTTATAGATGATATGTTTTTGTGCTGGGGCGTGGTCATGGATTTAATTCAATGTTAAATGTCATTATCGTTGGTTTTATTGGTAGTTTTATATTATTTTTTAAATCTGCTGTGGTAAAATCCCTGGCCTCTGCTATAAAAAAACTACTAATCCCAACAATGTTATGCATGAGGAGATTTTAATGTCAGATGGGAGGAGATTCAAGGCTGCAGTCATCTCCTTTGGGAATACTAAAGACACAGCAAATGAGGGAGCATTTTTTGCAATGCAAAAACTGTAACTGCTGGCTGCTGTAAAAACAATATTGAGCATCCCATTGAAGTCTGCAGATTTCACACCTTTTGCAATGTGGCCAAGAATGCTTCCAGGGGCACAGCTCCACTCAGCAGGGGTTTGGGGGCCAGCACTACTGGAGGCTCCTCCATTAGCCGCTTTCTCTTCTTGCTGGGGGGCACTGGAGGGGGTTTGGGCACCGACTGGCAACACAGGAGAGGAAAAACATTGATATTTTCTAGTTAAAGGATAAGTTCGGTATTTTTCAACCCTATTTTCCCATGTCTTTCTGAAATTGGTCCAGTATTGAGGGAAAACGCTGTAACCAGCAGCCGCGAAACGAGCTGCAAGGACAAGTGAGCAGCATCAATGTAACGTTACGTTCACTAAAAGTGCTTGTTTTTGCCACTGACAGGCTCAGATTGTTACCAGTGTCTGATAACATTATGGAAAGGACCCTTCCGAGAAATTAAACATTTTCTTACCTTTCGCTTGATCCGGTCTGTTTGTTATTGTGTCCAAGTCCCGCTCAGGGAGAGGTCTCGTTGTGAAATCTGAATATCCGTATACTCTGGCTCAAATAAATACGGGCTGCCATCAAAGACCTCATCCACATTAGAGGTCGACCGATTTATCGGTCGGCCGATTAATCGGGCCGATTATTTGACATTTTTTCATAATCGGCATCGGCCGATGCCTGAGCATATTAAGCCGATTATCAAACAGGCACATCTGCGGGCAGCCCAGTGTTGTTGTTGTTGCTGTTGAACACGTGTGACACCGCCCCTTGTGTGTCAATCAAATTGCCATTCTGCCGGGAGAAACCAGTAGGCTTAAATTCTTCTCTTTCAAAACCCTATATATTTAATTGGTTAGAAATGAAATGCTCCGACGTTATCAATTCTGTTTTTGGTAACGGAGAATTTCTCTCCGTCGGTGACGTTAGGTGTGTGCGGGGCGGAGCAGCTCTCACAGACACGCTGCTGCAGCGCAGACACACACAGAGCTTCTGCTCTTAGTAACTATGGCGGAGAAATCTAAACTTATAAAGCGTGATTACACTTTACTAGAGTTGATGCTGACAATGCTTGTCAAAAGTGCAAGTTTGCGTGTGAGGACGGAAACACGAGCAATTTGTCGAAACATTTAGCAAAAAGTTCACTTCCTCATTAAACGTGTCTACGGGTCCTTCACAGCCTCTATGACGTCACTGGCCTGTTTGTAGTCAGCAGCATAGCAGATATGAGCAGCAGGCTGTGTAATACGAGTGAACAAAGTTATTATTATGTTTTGATCAATTAGATTATGGCCATATAGCTTGTAACAGTGTCTGTCAACAAACATAAATAAAAAACATGCTTTAGGACAGTTTTGGAAAGGTGCTTAAAAGGTTTTGAGCTCTGTACTATTACTACTATTAACCATCATGCACAAAATAAAATATGCACTGCAGTGCAGACACAAAGTGCAAATTGGAGAGACAGACCATAAGTGTTGTTCAATAAATGTTTACTTAAGTTAAGACATTTTGTGTATTATTTGTTATTATTAAGCTGTTATATTTTATCAGATGGAGGAAAAAAAGAAAACCAGCCAAACATATCGGCAAAATAAAATCGGCATCATATATCGGCCATCGGCTGTCCTGATTCAGTAAAAAATCGGCATCGGCCATAAAAAACCCATATCGGTCGACCTCTAATCCACATTGTCAAAATCATCTAAATATTCAGACATGACATTGAAAATCTTTTAGATAACACTAAGCTACGCTCTGTACTCCAACACAACAAGCTCTACCCGGCTGGCGCTCGTGTTTCCACCGTGGATATATTCCACTATTCCATGCTGTCTTCCGGCAACACTTCACCTTGCGAGATTTCAGAACGGGACTTCTTCTTGAGCGAGACTCTTTCAATAATGTTGTCAGACACTTATAATAACAATGAGAGCCTGTCATGGCAAAAACAAGCACTTTTAGTGGACGTGAATGACGGTGCCAGCTTGCCCCAATAGGATTACATTGCAGCCCATGAGCAGCTGCCATCTGCAGCGTTCTCCCTCAATACTGGAACAATTTCAGTCAGTCAGACACAAAAACATGGGAAAATATGATCCACGTTGAAAAACACCAGTTACCCATTAAGCAATGATGTCCATATTTACACATTCATATACCTATTTTGTGGCACAAATTCAGAACTCACCTGTAGTGTGTGTTTGTTGTCCTTGGAGTGCAGCACTGCAGACACAGTTGCCAGGGAAACGCCAGGTTTAATCTCAGAGGGCACCAGGGAGTTGGCCAGCTAGGAGTGGAAGAATCAGACTTTTTTAGGCTTTGAAAATTTGCCACCTGTGCTCTGGCAGGAGCTGAAATGTTTCCATAATGTAGTTCAATCTTTAATTCCGACAGGTTTGTATACACTACATGTCATCGTCTCCTACCGACACATGAAAGAATTTAAAATGTGCGCTCACCATCTGTTTCCAATGGTACTGATTTGATCTTTTATTCAACATTGCCCACTGAGTCTATTTAGGTCCTTCTAACCAGACATGTTGAAGAGGAATATGTTCACATGAGTTCAAGCTGTGTGAGTTACAGCTCTGATGTGACTCACCTCAGGCAGTATGTAGACACGTTCATAGCGGCGTCTGAAGGGCAGATTGAGTACAGAGCAGCGTCTGTAGGGCATAGGAGGGGGCTGCAGCTCCAGCATCAGATCAGAGCGGTGGGACTGGGTCAGAGGAGGCTGGGTGTACTGCTCTGGACACACCACATGGAGGGGCTGCAGGACGGAAAGACAGCAGACAGTGATCAGCTCCTGATGGCTGAAACAAGTCCTTTGAGGTGATTCAACTCGAGTAAATTTTACACACTGTTGCCATGTTATAGACTGAGCCTGCTTTTATTGAAGATAGACAGGACTAAGAGAGGGCTGAAATTAAGGCTGCATAGGGAGTTACACTTCTCATAACTGTTGTTAGTCAATGGCATTGGAGGAGAAAGGCACTGAATCACATTAATGAGAAAAAAAACGCAAGAAAATGAAAAGATGATGCTTATCTCACTCTATTTGCCAACTCTCTACCTCACCATTCCCTCTATAAACTCCCTGTTCATGTAGGTGCAATCCATTTACTACTTACTGCATATTTCCCTTACAAACCTCTGTAATTGGTCGAGGAAAACAGTTAATTTACCATATTTATGAATGGGTTGGTAACATGACAAACTAGTGTTGACTGTACCTGGACTTCCTTGAGCAACTTTGACACTTGGTGGAAGTTGAGCCGTGTGTCAATGGGACAGTAAACACACTTCATAGCCAGCGGCTGGTAGGGAGCCAAAGCATCCAAGTAAGAAAAGTCGGGCTCTGATGGTATAAAAGAAAAGTCACAGAGGCTTGTAGAAGCATAGCATTTATTAGTGTATAACATGAGTGCTTGTAATTAGGGCTGCAACTAATGATTATTTTCATTGTCTATTAATCTGTCGATTATTTTCTCGATTAATTGATTAGTTGTTTTCTCTATAAAAAGTCAGGAAGTGGTGAAAAATGTCGATCGGTGTTTCCCAAATCCCAAGATGACGTCCTCAAATGTCTTGTTTTGTCCACAACTCAAATATATTCCATTACAACTGAATATATTTATAATCGACAGATTAATAGCTTGTCATAGAGGAGTAAAGAAACCAGAAAATATTCACATTTAAGAAGCTGGAATCATTGAATTAGGACTTCTTGTTCTCAAAAATTACTCAAACCAATTAATTTAATCAAAATACTTGGTGGTTAATAATTGACAACTAATCGATTAATTGTTGCAGTTCTACTTGTCATATAGTTGTAGTTACCAGTAAAGATGATGGTGTTGAGGCTGGATTTGCCCCACAGCTCCATGAAGTGAACCACGTCCCCAAAGCGCAGAGAGGGGTGACCGGTGAACACCACGCACGGCTGACGGAACTCACTGCTGAAGTCTCCGTGGATGCTGGGGTAGTGCTTGAGCTTGTTGGTTTGGATCAACTGAAAACAAAAACACAGGAGTTGGAAGAGAGAAGTCTACGTTGTCGTTTCCTGTACATGTTCTCTCACCAGTAAAAACACAAGAGCCTGGTCTAACAGTACATGAAGCAATTTCATTGCTTTGAATGTGGTCATTTGTGCTGTGAGGACTATAAACTAGGGCTGTCAGTGGTCAATTAAAATATTTAATCGCGATTAATCACAGATTGTCCATATTTAATCGCAATTAATTACAAATTAATCACACATTTTTTATCTGTTCAAAATGTACCTTAAAGGGAGATTTGTCAAGTATTTAATACTCTTATCAAAATGGGAGTGGTGCTTGCTTTATGCAAATGTATGTATATATTTATTATTGGAAATCAATTAACAACACAAAACAATATCAGATATTGTCCAGAAACCCTCACAGGTACTGCATTTAGCATAAAAAATATGCTCAAATCGTAACACGGCAAACTGCAGCCCAACAGGCAACAACAGCTGTCAGTGTGTCAGTGTGCTGACTTGACTATGACTTGCCCCAAACTGCATGTGATTATCATAAAGTGGGCATGTCTGTAAAGGGGAGACTCGTGGGTACCCATAGAACTCATTTTCATTCACATATCTTAAGGTCAGAGGTCAAGGGACCCATTTGAAAATGGCCATGTCAGTTTTTCCTTGCCAAAATTTAGCGCAAGTTTGGAGCGTTATTTAGCCTCCACAGTATTTAAATGATTCCCTAATGTGAAATACTGTCTCCATACACTGCTACGTTGTACTGATGGGTCATTTCAGTGCTCATTTGCTAGGATTTTCTAACTATCCACTATCTCTGAAATGCAGCATTCACTAGTAGGAACAGCAGCAGGACTCACCTCTGCATGAGGGAATGGAGGCTCTGGAAGATACACCTTGCTTTGTTTGTTGTGGCAAAGCCTAAAAAGGGGGGAGAAGAAAATCATACATCTAATCAGAATATCCCAGAATGATCCTGGAGAACAACCATAAAGGTGGCTGAGAGCAACTACGGCATCAGGTGACAACCCAATTACCGCTGTAAATATGCTTGGTTTAAATGGTTTTAATTTGGTTTTGACTGTATTTACATGCCTTTAAACCAACATTAAAATCAAGTGAAAACACAGCCGTTTTTACAGTGACATTTGTGTTTTTTGTTTGCGGCAATGCAACATTTTGGCAGGAAATTATATACAGTATGTACACACTGTGCCGCTGCATTCAACAATAGTTACTGTTTGACACTAATCAACCCTGATACTGGCTGTTGCATCTCCACTGTTTTGAATGTATAATGAATCACAGGTAAAAAAACTTAGCTTGAGCAACATTGTGTAAACTGAATCAAACAAAATGCATCTAGTTACAAATTAACGGATTTTTTTCACATGTATTTTGCTTTAAAAGACAAGAAGCCAGCTTTGACATAGTTACTGTATGTTGGTTTTATCTTAATCCATCACCATATTTGTATAATTTTCTTTTCTTTCACTGCGGTTTTCCTTTGAAATACTGTACAGATTTCTAAAAACGGGGACATATTGGCAAACAGCTCCTCACCACTCAGCAAAGATCTGAGAGAACTCCAGCGAGCTGTTGGCGACGGGTGAGATGAAGTAGAAGGGCGTGGTCCCCAGATTGGCGCTCTCGATGAACTGGTACAGACACTCAAGCAGGTCATATATCACCCCTGACGAGTAGCACGGCACTAGCACGTTGCCTCCGGCTCGAATCGTCATGGCTACAAACACAGATGAAAAATAAATACTAACATTAAAACACAAAGACTCTAGAGACAATGTGATTTATTTACATATGCTGTATACATGTACTTATTTATATACTATGTAAATATTTCAAAATTTTGCAACTTTAATACATCATACATTTAACATTATCCAGTACATGTGGACCTACCAAGGTTGCTGCAGAATTCTCCCAGCATGCCGTCTGGGTTGGCGGTGGGCATCTGCGTGAGGCCTGTCAGAATCAGAACGTCACTGTTCTTCAGGGAGCTTTGGTCCATCGGCTGGGAGAAGAGAACAAGAGTTACTTTACATTATCAGCAGGCCTGGGAAGAAATGTGTGTGTTCCAGTGAGTTTATTATAGTACAAGACGCAACTGGGCAAGAAAAGAGCTTGTTTTTTTCCAGAATAGTGGGTGTGAGCACAGAGAGAGTTTAACCTCTTCCACTTCTCAAGCCTTACTGTCTTTTTTAGATCTAGAGTGAATGCAGATATCATATGAAACTAGAAAACCTAAGGAATCCATTGGTACAAACCATGTCATGCTAGCTTGTTGGGAAGGAGGCTAAATAACACTCAAGATTTAGGCAAAAATTTGGCAAGGAAAAACTAGCATGGCCATTTTCAAAGGGGTCCCTTGACCTCTGACCTCAAGATATGTGAATGAAAATGGGTTTAATGGGTACCCACAAGTCTCCCCTCTACAGACATGCCCACTTTATGATAATCACATGCAGTTATTTGAATGCAGTATAAATGTGTTATTAAGGCAAAAGTGAGCATGGCTCACTTTTGCCTTGTTTTGCTTTTGATTAGCTTCAACGACGTTGAAGCTAATCTGAGGTACTGGCATCACATAGGGAGAAGCAGGGGACTAAGGCACACACCATCACTAGCTATAGGAAAATTGTCATTCCTTTGTATGCTTGTGTGCTGATGTGTATGAATGTGCACATGTAATTGTATGAATATGTATATGCTTATTTCTTTATTTACCTATTTTTTACTCTTTTTATTTCATTATTTATGGTTCATTGTATTCTGCTGTCTATGATGTGAACTTCTTTGGAAAGCACTTTGTGCTTTGTGCTTGAAAAGTGCTCTACAAATAAAATTATTATTATTATTATTATTATTATTATTCATGTCGGCACCAATAATGCTAGCTTGAGGCAGTCAGAGATAACAAAAGATAGCATAGTTAGGATGCTGGACTGAGCTAGAAAGATGGGTCGGCATCGAGTAATTATCTCTGGTCCTTTGCCTGTGCGTGGGAATGATGAGATGTACACTAGGCTTACTGCAATGAACTGCTGGCTGGCGTGCTACTGTAGGGAGCAGGGATTAGGTTTTGTAGATAACTGACCCTCCTTCTGGGGCCGCCCCGAGCTGCTGAGAGCAGACGCTGCTATTTTGTCTAGGAATATACGTAGACAGGTGCTTACAGCGAGTTTAACACTGGTGACTCAGTGCTCGGCAGGTCGCAGGTGATTAGAGACCCTGCTAGGTATAGCTAGTGCGGTTTTGGAGTCCACTAGCTTAGTTAATTTGTCCAGAAAGGGAAACCTCCATAGTATAGACTATCAGACTGATAGCATAGTTTACAACATTGAGACGGTCTCCCTCCCCCGGCCTTGTACTCAGTAACTCCCTTTCCCAAAGAAATATGTGAACCACAAAAATCTGATAATTATCCCTACGGTGGTTGTGAACTGTCCCATGAAGCACCTGATCAAGTTTTACAAAACACAAGACCTAAGGAAATCCTAGTTGTATCACCACGCCGTCGTGTGCGCAGGCCACTAATCCCCAAAACTAATGACACAAGGCATCTTGTTAAAATCACGACCTCATCTGCTGCCAGCTCTATTAATGAAAGCTGCAGTCCTAAAACAACCCTCAAATTTGGTTTTCCAAATATCAGATCGCTGTCTACCAAAGCCCTATTGATAAATTATTTGATTTTTCAACATGGCCTGGATATGATTGGGCTATGTGAAACGTGGCTGAAACCAAATGTTTTCTTACCATTAAATGAAGCTTCCCCACCTAACTTCACTTATGCCCATGTTGCCAGGGCTACTAAACAAGGTGGAGGTGTTGACTTAGTCTACAAATCCCTTTTTAACTTAACCTCCAAACATGGTACTAAATTTAACTCATTTGAGGCTTTTGTATTAAAATCTTCTCCATTAACCATGAATTGCCTTATCCAGGGCAGCAGGCTCCATCTTGTGGTACTTTACAGACCGCCTGGCCCCTATTCACAATTTTTAGAAGAATTAGGAGAATTAATCTCAGACATTATTACTCATTCTGATGAGATTGTAATTATTGGTGATTTCAATATTAACCTGAACAAGGTTGATGATCCTCTATGTAAAGCCTTTTTGGCCCTCCTCGATACTTTTGGTTTCATTCAGTCTGTACATGAACCCACTCATTCCAGTGGTAACACCCTTGATCTGAAACTGTCACGCGGAATAGATGTTACTGCCGTGACTGTCTCTCCCATCACATCGGTGATGTCAAATCACTTTCTTATTAAATTCGAAGCAACATCAGCCTGTCCACGTAATACGGGTGCTGATGTAGTTACCACTCGCCATATCGGTCCGTCGACTATAACTGAACTTGGTGAGCGATTACCTGTGGTTCTGGCTCCTTTCTCTACAGCGACAGGACCTGTCGAAAACTGTACTACTGACTTAAACACAGCCCTTTCTAATCTTCTGGATTCAGTCACACCTCTTACTACTAAAACCAGACGGTCACAGAGGTCTACACCGTGGTTTAATGATGAAACACGTGCTCTTAAATAGGCCTGCAGGAGATCAGAACGCAAATGGTGTAAATCAAAAAGTAAACTACTTATCATGGCATGAGTGTGTCTTAATTTACAAGCGTGCTCTGTCCGCTGCCAAAACAGCTTATTTCTCTTGATTAATCAGTAACAATAAACACAATCCTAGATCTCTCTTTGACACTGTAGCCAAACTCACCCAAAAACAGCCGGCCGTTAACAGTTCATCCTTTACAGCACATGATTTCTTAGATTTCTTTTGCAGAAAAATAGATGACATTAGATATAAAATTAGTTCCTTCCTCCCAGCTACATTTTTAAATTCTGTAGTGCAATTTCTGTGCGTCGAATCCCAGTTAGTCTCTGTCCTTACACATTTTGAGACCGTCTCTCTTGAAACTCTGGTTAAGCTGGTCTCTGCTTCTAAACCTACCACCTGTCTCCTCGACCCCTTACCAGCTAAAAGTTTTAAAGATCTATGGCCATTGGTGGGACCTACAATGTTGAATAATGTCAACTTGTCTCTTACGACTGGTATTGTCCCCACTAGCTTCAAGACAGCCGTTGTTAACCCTCTACTTAAAAAAACACATCTTGACCCAGGGTCCCTAAATAACTATCGACCAGTCTCAAACCTTCCATTCTTTTCTAAAGTGCTAGAAAGAGTGGTGTCTCAAACACTTTCTGACCATATATTATTTAGTGACCTTTTCGAACCCATTCAGTCTGCTTTCAGGGCCATCCACTCCACCGAAACTGCGCTTACTAAAGTCGTAAATGATCTGCTCCTAAACATGGATTCAGATTCCACCTCGGTACTTTTACTACTGGATCTAAGTGCAGCTTTTGACACTATCGATCATCATATACTCCTTGACCGATTGGAGAACAAATTTGGCGTCTCTGGGCTTGCTCTCGCATGGTTACAATCAAATCAATTTTTATTTGTATAGCCCAAAAAAAAAATCACAAATCACAAATTTTGTGATCTACAATCTTATCTATCTGAAAAAACACAACTTTTCGCCTCAAATGTTTTCAGAATCATCTTGTAGTGCACGGTTTAGCTGTAAAATGGGAAAGTTTGTGACGCCGCCGTCATTGTAAAATCTGGTGAAGGAACGCCAAGTTCCGGTCACATGACCGGAGCACAGCCAATAGGAACGCTCTCTCAATGAAATGACCTGTGATTGGTCAAAGTCTCCCGTCACGGGCTAGATTCTCTAAAGCCTGAAAACAGAGCCATGAGGTGGTGCAGAAGTCTAGTTTATCTCTCAGAACACTTGAATTACAATATGCTGAAAGGTTATTATGGAATTTTTGCCCAATGATGCCAAAAATATACTGCCTACTGCCACTTTAAGGGTCTACCATGATAGTTTAAATGCATTTCACATACGTACACCTAAAGTAAAGTGAAATATTAGTAGCACATTCTTGATCACTGCAGGTTTTTCTCAGGCCCTGTGTGTCTGTTAGACCTACCTGTGGATGTGTGGTGAGGAGGGATGAACCCGACACGTAGGAAACTTTCTCATGATGAGACTGGATGATCCAGTTGGAGCTACCCAGTGAGTAACCAGAGCTTAAGGGGGAGACCTGCACAGCTCCAAACAACTCCTGGAAACAGAAAGAAGTTGTCACTACGAGAACGCAAAAATACAGCTAGAGGACACATACAGGTATTTTAGTAGTATGTAGAATCAGAATAATTAAACCTCCACTCAGTGGGAAGAAGGTGAGACAAACATAAACACTCTTTCTCATAAAATGTAACCCACCGCTCTTTTCCCTGTAATTTTCAAGTTGTGCTTTGAGTGTTACTTATTAAAGAAGAATGTATACTAAGTATTACATCTACACTGTGCAGACAGTGTAGGAGAAAAGAGCTTCTTACCACTTTCTGTGAATAACCCACGAGCTGCACTTTACTGAGGGCAGAGTTGACCTCCTGCATGCTGTAGCTTCGTTTCCACGTCCACACATCTACCGCATCCTTCAGCGGCGCAGGGAGCATCCTAATGTCATAAAATTATATAGAAATCATATTGTTTTGTGTTAAATGCATCTTTTGAAATGTAAGTGAAAGTAAAATTAAGCTGCATGATAAAAATGTGCAAATTAAAAACAAAGCAAGACAAGATAAACAGAGAGACAAATTACAGATAAAAGCGAGCGGGAGAACATTTTATATTTTAAAATAAAAAATATTTTCAAATGTGACATTTTATATTTTTGAATAAATATTTTCAACAACTACTCACATATAATATTATTTTTGTATGTTTTTCTCAACAGTTTCCCTACCTTTGTATTTCCTTATTTTTCCAGCAGGTGGCAGACTGGGCTTTGGGAACTCTCTCCATGAAGTTCACCAGTTCCTCCATCAGAAGTCTGATGAAAATAACAGCAAGAATCTGCATTTCTTAAACACTAGAAACCACAGCCACATCTCTTTTGGTTCACAATACAACATAAGCCACAACATTACACGTTATTCTTCAAACTCAAAACCACAAAATTCAATTTAAAACACGGTTGTGTCAGACTGGCTATGTCTTTTTACAAAACCATGATAAAACTGAAGAAAAACTGTTTGAATAGCATGCATATTTTCCTTTGAATTAACATTAAAACAATGTGATGAATTCTCATTCCTTGTACCTCCTTACCTGCCTATCTGCAGGGTGGGTTCTGTGGCATACACTGTCCCAGTGAAGCCTGTGTGTTCAGTGATGTAGGGCAGGGCCATCATACAGTGGTAGTTGGAGATCAGGATAACATCGATGGTAGAGAGATCCAGCAGTTCTCTCTGTAGCCAATATTAATAGTTTGTATTATCATTCTAGATTTAGATTTTTAGATTGTATTTGTTTTCACATATAAAAAGGTACAAATTGATATTACATATACACCAACAAACGTGATGGAGATGTGCAAAAAACCCTCAGAGGGGCTTGATCAGGGCACTCTCCAGTGCATACCTTAATCAACTAGAATGGCACTCGGACAGCCCAGACCTCTGCCCCCCTCTCCGTTCTTACCAAGTGTGCTTTGGTCGAACTCAACTGTAATTGCACCGAGTTTAATGTGAAAAAACGCCAAATCAACAGTCGTTCCCCCCCCCTTCCCTCGCTCTCTCTCTGAAGGAAGAAGGCGGGGTCATGCATCATCAACGCGTCATCAGTTACACTGTGCATGTGTTATACCCTGTGTTTTTTATGCTCAGGCTGATCGGAATCCTTAAAAAAATTGCTGAATCCAGATCATGATCCGGATCGCCACCAAAATCTAATCGATTGTTCATTGTGCCACACCCCACCCCTCCAAAAAATGTCATTCAAATCCATCGCAGACTTTTGGAGTAATCGGGCAAACGGACAAACCAACAAATCAACGCTGTAAAAACATAACCTCCTTCCTAGACCTTCAGCCTTGGCGGAGGTAATAATAAAAAAGAGGATAAAATATTTAAAAGGATGGTAGATGTTAAAGGGGCTATATGTAAGAATCAGAAATTGCTTGTTCACAGCGACACCTGTGGCCGCAATGTCGACGAAAGTCAGCGTCCTGTTGCTCGCGCTCACGCTTGTGCTCGCGCTACATTGACATGAACGAGCACCGGTCTAAACAGTGAGGCGACACACGTCAGCTAACACACAATATCACTCTATATTTCACCTGCTTGGCAGTAATGTTAGCTGACCAGACTAAAGTCTCTCCATGAATCAATGCTGATCCTAGTGCTGGCTTTTCCTGTTCAGCCTGCCAGCCGCGGAGGAAACGGGGGGGGGGGGGAATACACCGACACCCGGTCGGGGGGGGGGGGGGACACACACCGACACCAGGTCGGGATAACGTAACTCGCTGCGGAGCCCCGTCACTTCACAAGACACGGGAAACCTCTGTTGGTCTGGAGGAGCTGCAGCATTTATTTCTGCAAAAACGTCCACTGCACATTCACTAGATATTCTCGGAGCTAAACTAACTCTTCTGCAGTGTGCGCGCGTGCACGTGGAGTTGGAGCGAGCCGAGCGGGTGAGAACGAGGGCGGTGTGCAAGCAGGCAGCAGGCAGCAGGAGCAGAGGCTGCTGCGCGCTCGCGTACCCACACGCGAGCGCGCATGGGATTCTGACCCGTTATGATTTATGCGCGTGATAAGTTACAAATAGTCCCTTTAAAGAAGAAAACAAAAGAAAAAGATAAGATAACACACACTAGCAGACATCCGTATATGCAAGTAGACAAACTAAAGAAATAGAATATAGAATCACATTATTATATCACAAATAAAGACTCATTACGAGTAAGCAATTTACAGAGATAATCCATAAGGAAAACATTGGGGAGATAAAACAAACCTTTAACGGCTTTCTTAAATTGTTCTGGTGCCACCTTTAAAATATGAGATGGCAGAGCGTTCCATATTACTGAACCTTGGTAAATTAATCAAAACTGTAACTGAGATATTCGACACATAGGAGGTCTGAGTTTGTAGTTATTTTGAATCGAATTATTGTGGAATTGTTGATGATAGGAAAACTGTTCATGGAAATATGAGGGAAGGGTCCTGTTCAAAGAGCTGTACACACATAAAGCAATCTGAAGTTGGTTAACTTGATAAACACTGAGGATGCCGGACTGGAAAAACAAAGGTTGAGATGAATGAGTAGAGCATTTATTGTAACTTGCATTTGAATGACTGGATTCAGGAAGTTATAATAAGTGGCTGCCCTAGACATGCTAGCATTACATTTTCCTGCAGCAAAATCATCATTTTGAAGCATTTCACTGATGAAAAAGGAAATGGACTTGAGCTTAATGTACTGTATGTGTGGCAGCTGAGTTTACTACCTCAGGGAGACAGAACTCTGGCTGTGAGTCCACAAACACTCTTCCTGCACACTCCTTCAGCTCCTGGAAAGAAATAGTTGGTTACTTTTGCAACACTTCATCACAGACAAATCTTAATGCATTTACACTTTACAGACAGAAATAAACAGAAAAAACTTTAGGTCATGACCCAAAGCAGCAATGAAACCCAAGTTCAGATACAGGTTAAATACTCTGCGAATTAAAAACAATAGGAACAGCTTCTCATACTTTCTCCAAGTTTATTGTTCCATCCTTAGAGACCCAACTAGGTAGCTTGGAGAGTCTTGGGCTGAAAAAGAACAAAAAAAGATAAATCCATCATGACTCAGATTGAGCAAGTCTATCACCCATAAATGAATGAATGAATGAATCCACTACCACTGATACCATTGACTCACCTGTGCACTAGAGGAAGGGGCAGGAAGTTGAGGACAGAGGTGGTGTCCAGCCCACAGTCCAGCATGATAGTGGTGGATTTGAACTTGAGGACATTGCAAGGCAATGTAGGATGACCAGACAGACAATACTGAGAGAAGGAAGGAAAGCTATTAGAGACACACGACGAGGAAACAACATCACTGTGCCAACAACACAATACAGGACAGATACAGAGCAGCAGCAGCGGGATAAAGAGGACATCACATTTAGTACAGGCAGACAGTCTGTACGTCACACACACAGCTGTAACGTTGTCCCATTGTAAGAACAAAATGCTCCATTCATCAACACTATGTCAGTGTTTTACTATCACTAGGGGCTGCACGCATTAAATAGTTATAACTTATTTAATGCGTGAGTCCCTAGTGATAATAAGAATAGTTTTCATACATTGAATAGTTTACATACCCTAGCTGTTAGCTAAATTACCTAGTTATCGTTAGCCACAGTGGATGAGAGAGGACCAAACAGTGCTATTAGCTAGCTAGCTGCTAAGTTAGCAGCGTAGCTATAACTTAAGGTAACGTTACCCTGAACGATTTAGTAACGCATTGTTATCGTCAGCTGCTACTTTACTTATGCTAACAACCTGTTAACTCACCAATTTCATGTTTAACACTGATAAATTAGCGTTAGCTAGCTATATTTAGCCGGCTTCGCTAACACTGCATCCCTCTACAGTGCTCTTCGGGACTCCGCTAGCTAGCTTTGTTTCTATGAAGTTTGCCCTCTACTGCCCTCTACAGAGGCGGAGTGATTCTTAAGCCATAATAGTTATACAGGTAAGGCAAATGCGCCAAATACTGAACAAAACAGCATGTTTTTGTTTGTTTGCAACTGTCCCGAAAAGAGCATTGGGCCTCATAAAATACTAACAATAATGTCGTTTAATGGTGGATAATTGTTGTCAACAAATGCACGTGCCCATGGAGTGCAGGGCTGTCAATCACATTCGCCGGCTCTAACCGTCTGTTCACCCCGTTTTACGAGGGACTTTCGAGGACAGACATAAAGATGCCTATATTGTGATTATGATGATAATATGTGCTTGGTGGCATTGCCTTAACCTATTTAGTACATGAACTTGTATTAAGTTAACGTTGAACGATGTTTTTAGGCAGCCAGAGGCGGGGCGACTGCTAAGTGCGGTGTAACACTTTCCATTCACTCCTCTGGTTAGCCTCCTCCCATGCTAGTAGCGGCTGGTAGCGGCTAGTTAACACCAACCTGTCAAATCACTCCCGAGTGACTCATACCGATGCATTTGTCTCGAGAAATTCACATTAGTTACCTGGTAATGTTGCGAAACTGATGTAGTAACATTGGCACCCGGTTACTTCTGTATCTCCGGTAGGTCTCGTTTTTTTTTGTTAAATAGTGGTTGTTTTTGTGGCTAACAGCTAACTGTTAACCAGTAGATACCGAGGTAAATCTCGCTTTTGAAACTACTGAGGTCGATGTTGTGTCATGGAGGATATGTACAGTTATTAGTCAAGAGGATATACGAGTGAGCAAGGACAGGTAGGGGGTGAAACGGTACAGTTTTATTGTCAGCGTAAATACAGCTATAACTAGTTGAAAACAGCAGTAAAGTTACGTGTGGTTGTTACACCAAGAAGTGTATTTCGGCACGCACTCAGTTGCATGTGGTGAACTTAATTACATGTCATAATAATTATTATAACGGAGTCATTGTAGTCTTCCCGTGGCGTTGTTCTTGCTAACATGGAGCTAAACAAACAAAGCAATAATCAGTCAAAAAAACTGAAGATAACAGCATACATAGCTATGTGTTATTTGTCAACAATAAGCTATTTCATTTCTCATACATTAACAGAGGTCAAATATCACAAATATTGTAAAGGAAAAATTAGCGTTTTGATACTTTTCAATACAAATGATCAAATTGGAGCTGTATTCACAATCTGCTGACATTTAAAATTCACTGCCTGATGTCAGTATCAGCAGTTAAGCTGTGGAGAAGTAGTCTGAATGCCTGATTTTTTTTTTTTTGTCAAGTCCTTCCATCTCTATCATGGCATCCTTGTCATCCTTGATAGGCTCCTTCCTGTCAAGTGCTACTGAACAAGTGTCTGTTTATTTGACAGACCAGAGGAGGTACACGCTTGGCTTCTTCACCATGGGGAACAACTACAGTAATAACCTTGGGATCCCTCCAGCCAAGGGCCCTAATGCTGTGGGGTGCACTGATTTCATGATGGACCACACTGCACAGGTAAGAGAACCATGTGTTGACTTTGTCTGTATGGGGTAAATTTGTCACTTTGTTTTGGCTGGATAGGCAAATAAGTATTTGCTAACATGAGAATGGCTGTATAACAGATGCTTTTTCAGCAAAAGAAAATAAATGAAATGGCAAATAAGAAAAATAAGGGATACATTAGAAATGGGATATAATTACAAAATACAATTATTTTGTTCAGTCATTGTGAAGAATAGCACCAGACACATGCTTACTCTAGATTAACACTGAATTATAGCATTGTTTAGAGCCACTGTACAAACAAAAATGAAAATGGACAGAGGCAGCATATATGGGCATATCCTGTAATCCTGTACTGTCATTATAATTACAGCTAATATATCTGCTCAAAAAGGGTGATTAGTCAGCAGCAATAAGAAGTTGATAATCAATTCCATTACAACAGTCATGGTCACTTTTGCAGCAGTTCAACAAGGACATGAGTTTAAAAGTTCAGCATGAGCAAGAGACAGTATCTGTACACAAAACATATAATCACACATTTTGTGAACAAGATATTTGGGACATACAGTTAATCCATTTGTGTCCAAAGACTATATTTAGTATGATAAGAAAAATTCCACAATATTTGTTCTGATTGGTCAGTGTTGAAATTTGGTACGGACATACTTTGAGCAATGGCCCAACGGTACAACTTTGAAATGTTTAGATCACATGAAAAATCATATTTTTGTCAATAGTCAAAGTCCAGATTTTTGAAAAATGAAAAAACGCTAACATTGTGTTCATTAAATGTTGAATGAAATATTTTTTTTACACTGCATGTGTGTGTATATCTTTGATACTCAACTTGTTATGAGTTCATAGATACCAAATACTTGATTGTGCTACTTGTAGTTTCTGAGATACAGCCATTTTCTTATCATACTATATCTAGTATTTGGGCACATGGGACTACTGTTTTTTCTTAAAAGAGTCTATTGCAAAAACAGTAGTCCAATGTGCCCAAATACTAGATATAGTATGATAAGAAAAAGTCATTTTTTAGCCAAACGATTTCACCGATTTTGAAAATGTCTTCACATTTGTGCTTAGGCAAGCCACCAAAGGAAATTAAAAATTTTAGTTGCGGGCACATCACATGACAATAGACAGTAGTATCTGTGTGCTTCATTCAACATGTTAGCTAAAAGAGTAAATATCAGATAATTACACTTTTCTGTCTCTTCTACGTCTGTGTGGTTAACAGGGCAGCTTCTTCCGGCTTTACTATCCTTGTCAAGAGACTGAAAAAGCAGAAAGACCAGACTGGGTACCGTGCATGGAGTATTTTAATGGTCTGGCGGACTTCATGAAAATCAACAGGAGTCTCAGCGAAAGGATTTTCAACTACCTCTTTGGTAATTTAAATTCAATTAATAACACGCAGAGCATTTGAAATGTGTTTTAAACAAGTGTATGCTGTCTAAACTAGTCCCTCCTGGACCATACTAGTGCTTTTTGTGCTTTTTGTTTTTGTTCATTTATGACACATGTAATATACATTATATTACTCCTCAAAAAGTTTCCTGATATTTTTAGATTTTTTAAAGTTTTCATTGGCTTTTCATTGGTTTCACCTCATTTCTATACAGTGTTTTAAGGCAGCTTAGAAACTTGCTGCGCCACGTAATGTGTTTTGTATTTTCAAATTTTGTGTCATTGTTGCACATCAATCTGCACTTTCAACTGCGTTACCAAGCAAGAATAACTTTGACAGCAATGATAGCATGAATGATGTCCACTACAATTATAAGTTACCTATCTGGTTAAGTTTCAATTCTGCAAATTAATGTTTACACTGTAGAAATGTACGGGAACAAGCATTTGCCTGAAAGGTGGGAAAACACTGGTATTGAGCTTTAAAAAGCGTATGTTTTGTCATTTATTTGTTCTAGGGTCCTTTAAGATTCCAGCCTATGTGGATGCTCCTTTCAAATCAAATGGAAAATGTCCTGTAGTTATCTTCTCCCATGGCCTTGGAGCTTTTAGGTATACAATCAATCTGTAACACTGCTACAGTATTTACTCATTATGAATTGAGTGTTTTGTTGTGAATGGTGTAATGGACATCTCCTTGGTGTTTCCTAGGACTTTGTATTCAGCTATATGTGCAGAATTGGCCTCTCAGGGCTTCATCGTGGCGTCCGTGGAACACAGGTATTTGTACAAGCTTTTTTTAATTACATTTTTAGCTGAATATTCATGTTGATGTCAGGATTTATTTCATTAAGGGGAGACACCCCAGGTGAATAGGGTAAAAAAAAATTAAACTACTCACAATACGACAATCATTTTTTGTATTACACATTTTCTGAAAATGTATGTTTAAACATTGCAAATGAGGCATTATCTTATCAAATATGTCCTTATTTGCTTACATTTCCAGAACAGAAATCTGAACATTGGATAGTTCCAAATTTTTGTTTAATTTTGTTGACATATTAGAGACAAAGGTTTTTACAGATTGGGATATCTCTTTTTATCACTCCATAAATCAGAAAATACTGTCACAGCCATAAAAAATCCATTTTCGACATGTTTTTTTAGGAATAAAATGTTGTGTAAATCAGGCTATGATTGATATATGAACAAAGCCCTCTGTAAAAACCTTCAGAATATAGATGGGAATGAAACTGGAAAGTTTGGTGTATGTAAGTGCTACTGAAGTGGAGATTTCTGAGTATGAGAAAAACCTCATTTTGAGAAAACAGCCTTTAAAGATATGGATTAGTGTACTGTATAATGACACTACAGGTGAATAGGGTAAACATTTTAACTAATAGACATCACCATGAAACTTCCCCAGTTGGTTACTTACATTAAGACAATTATTTTTTGTATTACAGTTTCCTGAGATTTTATGTTTAAATATGCACAAGGCATTATCGATGCTAACTATTGGTGAATTTAGGAAAAATATACAGACGCAAATAGACAAAGAATAGTAAAATAAACACCTAAATGTGTATTTAGGATGTTTTCTTTCCACTAGTCTGAAAGAAGACATGTTATGGAAGCAATATAGCCCAAAATCTCCAAAATGATAAGTGCATGAAAAACGATGTTTTTCCCTTTAAAACAGGAAGTTTCTTCTAGTGCACAAATCGGCGTTAGACGACGGCTGTACAGCAGTTATTCAAACAGACCTGATGTTGTAAGCTATCATGTGTAGAATCTTTAGGTATTTTAAGTATATTCAAACTGACAATATGTACACTGAATATTTAAAAATAAGGATGTGTGTCAGTTGGAGGAAATTCTAGTTGATGGTTAGCCAAGCAGACAATAACAGAGGGCAGTCTCTTCTGCAAGCGGCTGTCTGTTTATCTGTGGAGTAGGAGTGGAAAGGGTGTGCAGACAATAGTACGAACCAGGTCATCACATTTCCTTTCAGTATAGAGACAAGGGGACCGTATGGAGATGAACATAATGGCCACAGTCGGTCTGTCACTCATGTGGGTCGAAGTGGTATTCCACTGAATTTTAGCAGCTGGTTAAAGGCTAAATCCACAGGAAAAAGCATTTGTTGTGACCTAGTTCATAGCTGTGGCATGATACGGACTTGTTGTTTCACGTGCCTGCATTGATGGTCAGAGGACGGTCCAGCCGCTCAGCCAGCGGTGGCTTTTGTCACGCTGCCACATTAGTCTGTTTAGTCTGTAACCACAAACAAACCAGAACAGTCATAAAGAATGTTAATTGTCTTCCCACATCATGTTTACGTTGGCAGCGGCTGTCTGAACAAGAACAAAGCCAGAAGTTCAGGCTCGGGTTGGCAGCTAAACTGCACACTATATGTTTATGCGCATAAGTTTGTGTGAGAGATGGAGAACCTAATATTTCTTAGTAATAATAAGGAAGCCAAAATAATCTCTAGGGCTGCAACTAACGATTATTTTCATTAGTTGCGGTGATGTTTCCAATTTGCTTGTATTGTTCGACTAACAGTCCAAAACATTAAAGGGATAGTTCGGGTGTTTTGAAGTGGGGTTGTATGAGGTACTTATCCATAGTCAGTGTATTACCTACAGTAGATGGCGGTCGGCACGCCCCCAGTTTGGAGAAGCAGACAGGAGTTACCGCACAGAAGCAAAGCAATGTAACGCTGAGGACAGGGCTGGCAGCAAAACGTTTTAGCCATCTAAAAGAAAGGCCCATCTAAAGAAATCTGTGTCAGTTTAAGTGTACACTATACATAGAATATTGTCACCGCTTTACTTTGCTGTCAGACAGTCCTTTCCGACGGGGAACTGAAGCCATTATCTATGCTCTCTTCAAAGCCACCAGACTCCTTTGATAAAAACAGTAATTTTACCTCACAGAACATGGGAGATGCAGGTCTACTGCTGCCTCGATAAGTTAGTTTGTTTGTGTTATTGTGACTTTAGTCTTTTAAAGGGTTACTTCGGATTCACCAATGTCACACAATAACACAAACAAACTAACCAATCGAGGCAGCTGTAGACCAGCAACTCCAGTGTTCTGCAAGGTAAAATTACTGTTTTCACAAGGAGTCTTGTGGATATGGATAAGTACCTCATACAACCCCACTTCAAAAAATCCGAACTCTCCCTTTAAGATACTCAATTTACTGTTATATCTGACAAAGAAAAACAGCAAGTCACATTTGAGAAGTGGGAACCAGACAATAAACAATCCGCTTTGACTCAGTGTAATTTTGCAGCATTGTGTGGGTATTTCCTTTCCATGCAGAGACCAGTCATCCTCAGCTACGTATTATTTTCGTGAGAAGACAGAGTCAGAGAAGGCAAAAAAGAAAGTGCCTAAAGCATCTGCCTCCACCCAAGACAACTTGGTAATAGAGTGGATGTACTACAGAAGTCTGCGGCACGGAGAGAGTGAGTTCCCCCTCAGAAATAAACAGGTAAGAAGTTTTTACTTTCACTAGAATCTAAAAGTTACGTGCTGTACTTTGGGAGGGGAAATGTTTCTCAACATAATGACAGCAGTATATATGAGTCAACAGTCATTATATAAAAGGTACATAGAGGTGGAGACTTCATTCCTCTTTTATATGATGCAGGATCGGCTAGATTGCATAACATGAACCTTACACACAGTAACCAACACGGTGCATGACACTGATGTTCAAATCAAACCACATCCTTGTTTCTTCAGCCTGTTCTCTGATCCTTCATCTGATATGTCTCGCATTTTACTTTTATCTTGATCTATGCCGTCTTTAACGTTTTTGAATACTGTACTTTATTAGATTGAGTGTATTTTAAAGGCTTGGATTTATGTGACATTGTGGCAATATTTTTTTTATTACTTTATCCTTTTCTCCTAACTTCTAACTGTGAATGGTTTGTGTCATTCCCAGGTGAAACAGAGAGCAGATGAATGCATTTTGGCTCTGGATAGACTCATTGAAATCAACTCAGGGATTCCAGTGCAAAATGTTTTGCAAACACAGTTTGACTGGACGACGTTGGAGGTAACCTGCTCGTGAACTTTGGTGTAGTTATACAGAGATCAGGAGTTTGTTTTGGAATGAAAACCCATCCAACGAGGCAGCAGCACACATGACTTAGTGACAAAGTATAATAATGTGAAAATAAAGAATTCAGAACAAGACAGAGAATACTGGTATGTGCACAGAAACTAGTGATGTAACAAGCTGGAGCACGTCAGCAGTGTTCTTGATTAGAGTAGATAAGACTCACTGTGTTGAAGTTCTTTCATTTATATAGTGTAGCCCTTTGCAAGTCTCAGTTCCAACTTTAGGTAAAACTCCAAAGATTAAAAAAATCTTGGTATTCATGACTCCTTTGAATGAAAAAATGGTCCAGAAATCAGTTTCCATGGTAGTACCCAAACATCAGTAAGATAAAGACTGTACTACTAACAGGGACAGCGTGTAGGATTTGGCAGCATCTTGTGGTGTGGTTACAGATTGCAACCAACTAAGTACCCCTCCGCTCACAGCAGTGTAAAACCGTGGTAACGCAGTTCGCCTCGCTCAAAGGCCATCCTTACTATAATAACACTACTTTGAACTTGAAAACATAGTTATGAATATTATATTCAATTTCTGGAAATTCTTAGCAGCATTGACATGGGTGACAGCCCCCTCATTTGTATAATGAGGCAGAAATGCATAAAGAATGCGAAAAGGAATGAACACAGAAATAAATAAGGGGTGAAATGCAAAGGGAAAATCATGCATAAATAAATAAATAGATATATACTTACATTTAAAAATAAATATAAAATAAATTAAAAATAAATAAATGAATACATAAAAAATAAATGCAAAAATTGAAAAAAATAATTAAATAAAAGAAAAATAAACAAGAGTAAATAAATAAGGGAATTAATACAAAGATAAATAAAGATCAAATTAAAACAGAAATATCAATTTGTCACATTTTATCAATTAATTAATGGCTACATATATTTTTAATATAGTTTTTGGTATGTTTGATGACATATTTATTTATCGAGTCATTTATTTATATATTCATTTATTTTTTATTTTGGCTGATTCTGTCCTCCATACCCAAGGTAGTTGAGAGTAAACCTGTCATTGTTCTCATCACTCATCATCTATGTCCTCTTGTCTCCTGGCTAACAGAACTCCATGGATCTGTGTAGGATAGCAGCGTTGGGGCATTCCTTCGGGGGAGCAACAGTGATTGAAGCTCTGTGCAAAGAAGTTAAATTCAAGTATGTGGATCTCCTCCATTATCACATGTCCTTGTTTCAGAGAAGCAGGAACATGACAACATATGAATTATGTTTTTTAAATATACATTAACAGTATTTTTGCAATAACCTTCTGTGGAAACTCTCTTCAATCAGGTGTGGTATAGCGCTGGACGCCTGGATGTTCCCGTTAGACGACGAGATCTTTCCCCGGGTCAAACAGCCGATCTTCTTCATCAACTCCGAGAAGTTTCAGTGGGCGGGAAACATCAGCCGCATGAAGAAGCTGGAGTCGGCCGTCATACAGAGGAAAATGATCACTATCAGGTAAAACGCACAGAACTGATATTGGGTCTTGTTTAGGCCTGGCTGCAACTAACAATTATTGTCATTGTCGATTAATTTCTTTATTAATCGATTAGTTGTTTGGTCTATAAAATGTCAGAAAATAGTGAAAAATGTCAATTCCCAAATCCCAAGATGACGTCCCCAAATGTCTTGTTTTGTCCACAGCTCAAATATATTCAGTTTACTGTCATAGAGGAGTAAAGAAACGAGAAAATATTCACATTTAAGGAGCTGGGATCAGAGAATTTAGACTGTTTTTCTTAAAAAAAATACTCGAACTGATTATCAAAATAGTAGGCGATTTATTTAATAGTATAGAAGTAATCGATTAATTGTCGCAGCTCAAGTCTTGTTGATTCTGTAAAAATCTGTTATTTCCTGACTTTGTGGTGATGTTTCCCCTCATCAGAGGCACAGTCCACCAGAGCTTCCCAGACTTCACCTTCCTGACTGGCAACTGGATCGGCAAGCTGATGAAGCTGAAGGGAGAGATCGACCCAGAGATTGCCATAGACCTCTCCAACAAAGCAACACTAGCCTTCCTGCAACGGCATCTTGGTGAGAACAAGAAAACACTCCCTGCCAGTCTTTGCTAGTATCTCACAGCTAACCCTAACACAATTCTAAATTATGGATTTTGCAGGTATACAGAAGAACTTCAACCAGTGGGACCCTCTGATCGACGGGCAAGATGACAACCTCATTCAAGGAACTAATGTAACTGTGCTTCAGTCTGCCATTTGAGCTGGCTCACACAGCAGAATGCAGAATGTACCTGGGACTGCCCGGCCGACAGCTCAACGATTTCACCTCTTTCGTGGGGAGCCAGTGGAACTGTTCCACAATGTCAAGCCAGGCCTGCTTGGCGTTTCAAACGTGGGGATA